>CM021104.1:616011136-616158324 GCA_007115665.2 Sequoiadendron giganteum
TCATGTATTTGGACGACTTGGCAAAGCAGAAATAATTGAAATGCAAATGAAGATTGAAAGGTGAATTTGAGTTTCACTTTGGGCGCCCTAATTGGAGGGAACCAGATTTGAATTGTTCGAGAAGCTTATAAATAAGAGTGTTGGGCTCTTTGTTTAGCATCAATTGCTTAATACATCGAAATGCTACTGAAATTCTTTCAGGCTATGGCTTCGAGGAATGCATGCCTCCTAGCAAGGACTCAGTTTCGTGTTTGAAAGATAACACCTAACTGATTAAGAGACTGCTTCTCCTTCAGAGAATGCAGATTGAGCATCACAGTTGGAGTTTTGATGATTTTGTTAATTTACAGGTTGCCGGTTAGTGTATTGCTGAAGGTGATTTTCAGTCATAAGTCATTGAGTGATTTTTTTTGCTTCTGGGTAGTTTCTCAATCTTTTCCTAGACCCTCGGCATCCCTTTTTGCAAAGTTTGAGAATTTTTAATGAGATTTCAGATTTTATATTGCTGGTTGCCCCTCTTGGGAGGCCGCACCATGCCTGGTAAGTGCATTGGGATTCGTGCTTGATTCAATATTAGGTGTTTGATGTAGTGTCTTTATCTTGACTTGGTTGCCATCATCCTAGGTTTCCATTGCAGCTTATTTCATGTCTTTCAAAGGTGTTTTGGAGGAGTTAGGAGTATTTTAGTGGGTTTATGCTTGCTGATCTGAATTTTGTACTTGCTGGTTTGTCATATCAGATTTCAGGAGTTGGAGTTTTTGGGTCTGTTTTTCATAGTTGGGTGTTTGTTGGAGTTGGAGAGACATTTTATATCATTTGCAGTACTTGGGACATCTTTTATACTTGGCTCTTACAGATTTTATTTCACATTGTAATGTTGATTCAGTAGTACTGATCAGCTCTTTAATATTTTTGCAGTTATCTATTGTATTCCCACTTTTAGTGGAATAAGGTTGGCTTGCCGCCTTATTTACTTTCTGCATAAGCATCTTTCATTCCCACCGTTTGGTGGAAGAGACAGGCCTCGCCATCTTTACTTTTTGTACTGCATTCTCATTTGTTGATTGGTTGAGCCATCACTCTGCTCCTGCTGAATAAGTGGTCGAGTTGCATGCTTTGTAATTCCAACATTTAGTTTTCAATCTAACAATCCCCGGTGCCATATGCTCACACCTCGCCCATCATTGGGATCTTGGTGTACATTCTTGGTGTAGGGTTACATTTCAGTGTTGGTTTGGTTTTGCTAACGCTAATGGGTGATAATTGTTGATGGAAAATTGAAAATTTATAAGGGGGTCATTTCACATTGACACTCACACTCTCATGCTCACTAACTGGCTCATAGTCATCATCAACATCAAGTGCAGCTAAGTGGCTTGTCGAAGCATCCAAGTCAAGACACTCTGGCTCAATATCCCACTTCCTCATGTCTCCTTCTTTGTAGGCACTTTGTTTGTGTGTAAAGATGTAATGTCCCCTTCTTACGTAGTTGACAAATGTAGTGGTTAGTCTACCAATTGGTCCCCGTAGGATAGATAGAGGGCCCTCTAAGGGCATTTATTGGGTAATCAATCAATCATCTGGACCTAATTGATGCTTCCCAGCTCAGAGCATTTTAGGGTTTTCATTGTGCAACTCCTAGAGCATTATTTGGACATTGTCCAAACTTAATATTTTTAGTAAGTCACAGGGGGTCACTAGTATGGTCAGTTGGCAGCTATATCGGGCATGATGGCAAATTTATATCCTATATTTATCTTGATTCTATTATGGTCCTATGTATTTAAATTTAATAGCATCAATAATAAAGTTAAATTAAAATATTTAACTTTATGCATTATTAAGATATATTAGAAGGACTTTATATTAAAATGGGATATAAATGATTCTAAAAGAATACTTTATAATATAAAGTTGAGCACCCAAATTTAGAAAGGGTTTATAAGGCGGGAATTCATATCAAATAAAATATAATTCAAACGCCAACTTGGGTGTGGGGTTTTGGGGAAGTATAAAAGCAAATTCATTCTTCTTTTTGTTTTTTATATTGCAGAATATTTTGAAGAAGTTTGCTGGTTGACTAGTTATTTGCTTCGTGAGGATGAAAACCCTTGCGAGGAACATCATCTACATGATTGAAAGATATCCCAAGGGTGATTTGTTGATAGCTCTATCCAGGGGTTATACCTGTGCTTCATTGATTTAATTTGCAGCAGTTTTCATAAAGATTACTCAAAGGTTTTCAGTTGAAGAGATTATCCGTGTTTGAGAAGACATTTGGCAAGGATTTTCGAGGAGAAAAAGAGCATTTATAAGCCCCATAAGTTGGTTGTACAGCTACAGCTAGGCTATACCATTTGCAGCTGGGCGTGAGATTTCGCTAGGCTGGTCGCCTAGTTTCCTAAGCAACAATCACATCCTTTTGAGGCGTCTTGGGTGAGGGAACAGCTGTCAATCAATTTCAAAACAAAAACAACGGTTTGAAGGGTGGCGAGCAGATTTGCAAACCACCAGCTTGCTGGTTATGCACATTCAAACCTGCAACTTCACATTTTCCCAAATGGGTATGCTTCCAATGTAATCTTAATACATAAATATAAATTGGGTTCTATTTAGTTTATGCATTTTTCCTATACATTTAGCTATTTGCAAATATATGTAAGTGTTGTTGGCAGGATAGAGCACACGACACCTCAGGGTTCGAGAGATTTTCAACAGGTAATGAGTAAAATCACTTTGGCACATTTTGACGATAGTGACAAGTGTATTGCACAAGCTTGGGTGCAAAAACTTGATAACTACCTATCTTTGAGACCCATGCCTAAGGATGACGCAATTAGATTTGCTACCTTGCATCTAGATGGGTAGGCACACGAGTGGTGGTACCACGGCTTAGTTACACTCGGGCAATACTTGATCACTTCTTACGATGAGTTCACCAAAAAACTCATTGAGCGCTTTGATAGGAAAGATCCAGAGATGTATTTTCGTGAGCTAGAACAACTAAAACAGTCTGGTTCTTTGAAGTCTTACATTTTTGAGTTCCAGAGGTTGTCAATGATGGTTTCTAGCATTTTGGAGAGGAGATTAGTAGTGCTATTTAGTGAGGGACTCATGGACCCCTTACATGGTTGGATTAAGGCGTTTGATCCTTCCACTTTGCAAGATGCGATGAGGAAAGCACGTAGCATGGAGCTTCTTGCCCCAAAAAGTTAATTCCAATCTAAATCATTCCCCTCCAAGAAGGATGACAAGTCTCCTCATAGTGTTTCCGATCAGCCTAGGAAAACAGCACCAAAACTTGATCATGAGACCTACAATGACTTAAGGAAAAGAAAATTATGCTTCAACTGCAAAGGCCCTTGGGAACAGAACCATAAATGTCCTATGAAGGGGAAAGTCAACCACACCGAATACTTTTTTGTTGAAGAATCAGCTTCTGAAAATTCAGAACATAAATCAGATTCGGAGGGAGATGAGGCAGAAAATATGTCCAATGAGTCAAAAAAAGAACCAGAAGAAGAGGCTCCCATAGCACAACACTCTCACATTCAAAGGGAGGGTTCTTTTAGGATTAGAGGTGTTTGGGGAGGTCAACATATGGTCACATTACTTGACACAGGCGCCACTCATAATTAATGAGGGACTTGTTGCCAAGCGTGGACTCAAGATGGAGGAGTTTGAGGGGTTTAGAGTGAGAGTGGTTGATGGCTCCGTTCTCACCTATAAGAGGAGAATCCCTAACTTGACCATTCAGCTAAATGATTATGAGTTTCAGGCAAATTATTGTGGTAAGTATGAGAGAGATGGACATAGTTTTGGGCATGAAGTGGCTTCATGCAATTGGAGATTTTTACCTCAACTTGCGGACTATGGAGATGAAGTTTGAGGTAAATGGGAGAAAATATATGTTTACGGGGATGTCAGATGGTGGCTTGTGCATGATATCATTCAGGAGGATGGAGAGGATAATCAAGCACGATCAGATGGAGTGGGTTGTTTAGTGTATAACTATGCTTTCTATTCCAGAGCAACAAAAGCGGAGTTATCCTCCAGATGTACAAGCTTTGTCGACTAAGCGCAGCAAGGTGTTCAGTAGTATACCCCAGGTAATCCTCTAGAGAGGGGAATAGAGCACGTCATTGAGCTAGACAAGGGGGCAAAACCTATGATTACCACCCTGTACCAACACCCCAAGAGACACAACTATGAGATTGAGAAGGCAATGAAGAAGCTGATAGAGATTGGGCACATAAGGCTGAGCAAGAGTCCCTTTGCATCTTCAGTAGTGTTGGTTAAGAAAAAAGATGAGACTATACGTATGTCTATTGACTACAGGGCCTTAAACAAAAAAAATCAAAAACAGTATCCCCATCCCATGCATTGACGAGCTCATAGACAAGCTTCATGGAGTGTGCTACTTCTCGAGGATCGATCTAAGATCCAGGTATCACCAAATTCGGGTCAGAGAGAAGGATGTGGAGAAGACAACATTCCATTGTCATTATGGTCACTTTGAGTTATTGGTTATGCCCTTCGGCTTAACCAATGCTCCAACTACATTTTAAGTCTTGTATGAATAGGGTTTTCAGAGAGCAGTTGAAGAAGTTTGTCCTCATATTCTTCAATAATATATTGATCTTCAAACAAGACTTGGGAGGAGCACCTCCAACACCTTGATATAGTGTTGAGTAATTTGGAGAGGGAGTCGTTGTATGCCAAGGAGTCGAAATGTGAATTTGGCACGACGGAACTCTTATATCTAGGTCACAAAATTAGTGTCAAGGGAGTCATAGGGGATCCAAATAAGATTAAGGCTATAGTTGACTGGCCACCTCCTAAGAACCTTACACAGCTTAAAGAGTTCTTTGGACTTTGTGGTTTTTACCGACACTTTGTTAGAGGTTTCTCATAGATGGCTTCCTCGCTTACGAAATTGACGAAGAAGGGAGCATTTGCTTGGTTAGATGAGACCCAACGGTGTTTTGACAAGTTCAAACAGGTGATGAGTTCTTGCCCGATGCTGGCTAGACCATATTTTTCCAAACCTTTTGAGCTTGATTGTGATGCCTCTAGAGAAGGCATTGGGGTGGTTTTGATGCAAGATAAGCATCCCATTGCTTTCAAGAGCAGGAAATTGTGGGGTGTAGAGAGAGGTTACGGCATACATGACAAGGAAATGTTAGCCATAATGCATGCACTAGCAAAATTCAGACAATACTTGGTGGGAGGCAAGTTCATGGTCAAGACCGACCATAATAGCCTAAAACATTTCCTAAATCAATGTGACCTCAATGATAGGCAGTAGAAATGGGTGAGCAAGCTGCAAGCCTATGACTTTGACATAGTTTTTGTCAAAGGAAAGAACATTGTTGCTGATGCACTTTCAAGGAGACCTCACTTGTGCTCTTTAGGAGCTATTACGGCTGATTGGAGAGAGTGGATTTTAGTTGAGTATATGAAGGACAAGTGGGCTTCGGGTATTATTGATGGTATAGTGCAGGATGATAGGTATACCATTGTAAATGATCTCATTATTTACAAGGGAAGAATATTTTTGGTACCAAGTCCAACAATGAGGAAGAGAATTTAGAGAGCCTTTCATGATGTTCCCATGGCTAGACACCCAGGGTATTTCAAGACATACAAGTAGGTTCGGGAACGCTTCACATGGAAGAGACTCAAAACAGAAGTTCTCAAGTATGTGAGGGAGTGTCCTACTTTTCAGCAAAATAAACAGAAGCTATACTTAGGTTGACACACAACCTTTCACCTCTCAACTGTGCAAACACTAACTGCAAGTATGCAAGATGATGCTCCTTTTCTTGCTTGAACACCAAACATCATTAAGATAAACAACCAAAAATATGCCCGCAAACGGCTTCAAAACCTCATTCATCAACCTCATGAATGTGCTTGGCACATCACTTAGCCCAAACACCATCACCATCCCTTTCATACATACCTTTGTTCTGATGTAGTCTTCCATTTGTCTACTTCTCTAATTTGGATCTAGTGATATCCACTCTTGATATCAATTTTAGAAATGTATCATACACCACTCAAAAAATCCATGAGATCATCAGTGCATGGTAATGGGAACTTATACTTAATAGTGATCTTGTTTATCATGTGAGATTTTGTACACATTCTTCATTCTCCTCTTTTCTTTGACACCACTACAAACACTACACAAAGGCTCATACTTTCTTGAATAAGGCCTCATTCCAACAACTATTTAACTTATTAGATCACTCATATACTCATGTCAAGGCTCATCCTATGTGGCATATTAATTAGCAAATTAGAACCTAGAATCGTATTCATACAATGTGAAATGTTTTGCATTCGCAGCAATTCTCCAGCATCCCACCATCCATCAAATCCATGAAATGTTTAGCCAGTGCTTTAATGTTGGGCTCCTTTGAGCTATGTGGCTCACTTTCATCCTCTTCCTTCTTTGTGATTTTAACTACTAGCACATAGCAATCTTGCAAGTCCCTCACCTCCTTGACAGACTCTTTTGCAAAGACCAGCATCACCTTGCCCTCTAAACATTCTTCGTCATCCCTCATCAGCAACAATTCAAATTTCTTCCCATCCTTCATGATGATGAAGGTGTTTCTATGTCCATCATGCATTGTGCATCTATCATACTGCTAAGGTTTGCCCAACAACACATGACACACATTCATTGGAATCACATTGCACAATACCTCATCCATGTATCCTCCAACATGAAATGCATTACAACATTTCTCTCTCACTAAGACTTGTCCCTTCTAGAACCAAGAAACTTAGTACGGCATGGGGTGCACAACAATTTACAACCCAAATTCTAAAAGATCTATGTGGACAATTTATTCATGCTACCTCAATTAATGATAAGCTTGCAGCACCTTCCTCCTAACTTGACTTGGTGTGGAAGATGCTCTTCCTTTACTAGAGTTCATTTTCTTAAAGCACAAAGCATAGTAGAACCTTGTGCATCATCAAATTGTCCCCAACCTCTAGGTGGCACTTTTTACTTCATTTCTCACTTCATCTTTGCCTCGAGCATAATATATGTGTTTTTCTACATGTCCTTTCTCTCATGTGATGTCTAGACACTCAAACACGCAATGAATTGCTTGCCTACACCTAAAGCACATCCCATTAAAATCCTTTATCATGACTTATATTTCCTTCTCCAACTTTTCTAGAAGTTTAATCATCCTTCAAGCTGAAAAAGGATATGATTATCAATTTCAGCCCATAACTATTGAGAGCACACTCTCAACTAGCCAAAGGGGAACCTCAAGTTGTGTGACCAATGTCACTACAAAAAGTGAGGCTAATAAATAAAACCATCCACCATCTATAAGAAATGCTCAGCATAAAAAGAAAACTTGCCTCTAAGTGGCTCATGGGGGAGACCCAAATAGTCTAAATACATTGTCTATAGATGTCCTCTCCAGCAATTCTAGGGATAATTCCTTCATGGGAAGGAGTTTGGGATGCATCCAAGGAGTACATGAAAGGTAGGTAGCCAATCAATAGAGATATCAATATAAAGAAGAAACAACCTAATCTCCAAGTACCAATAGTTCACAAACTCATACTCGAAGAGTACTTAGCAAGCCCAAAATGTTCGACTCGGCAAAAACTTGACAACTTACAAAATACTAAAATTTCTTTAAAAACACAATATTTTTGCAAAATTCAATTACAAAATGTATCAAATGAGTATAAAAAACCATGAGGAAGCGTTTTCTATTAAATTTGATTCTTGAATACATATGGATTACAAAATCACATCATTTGAAGCCAGATAATGGATACTATAGCTAGTTGCTAACTAATCACTATTATGAATTTAAGATGATTCTCATTGAAAATCATCATCATAAATTTCATATCTGGGCAAGTAAATAATTACAAGTTTTTACAATTTCCTCTTCCCCATTCTATTAAAAAAATCTGGGGATAGAAGGTATGGTCCTGTAATGTCCCCAATTTAGCCCTACGCTCTTCAATTGGTTTTAGCCTATTTCCAGAAACTCGTAGGCTAAACAGAAATGGAAATTCGGGGGATTCCACTTTTATAGGAGTTTTTTGAAGGTTTGCATGTGAGAGTTTTTTATGCATGTCTGGTGGAGCTTTCTAGGTTTTTGAAGAGCTTCAGGATGAGGTAACATGCATGTTAAGAAAATGACATGCATTTCTCTCTAGTTTCTTCCATGCAAGAAAGGTTTCTAGGTTTTTCTAGATTTTCAGAGATCTCCAAGGTGGTGTGACATGCATCTAGATCCATCAACCTTTCTAGGCACTTACTATTTATAATAAGTCATGTGTTCTGCTCAATTTGGCATTCTGTTGAGTTTAAAGTGAACTTACAATTTTTGGCACTTGCTATTTTTAGTAAGTCTATTTTTGGCAGTGACATTATTAGTAGCTTAGCTTAGATCATCATGCTATTTCTGGCAGTCTGGCAAAATCAATTTTGGGTGTTGGTTTTAGTTGCTTCATTGGACTGAGTTTCAACAATTAGTCAATTTTATATTTTGAGTTTGTACCCCATGCCTAGGCGATGACTTCAAAGTTTTTAAAATGGAGCCATGTCTTGGATGCCTAAGTGGAGAAATTTAATATTGTTTCAAAGTTAAATTAAATGCTTTTACCTTGGACGCCTAGGGAGAAATTAAAAAGGTAATTAATATTCCTTTTGCAAATTGAAAAAAGGTGGACGCTTTTGGAGATGGGCGTCCCTTGGGGGAATTGAAGAGTTTTCTTGGATGGAGTTACAGGTTGTTTCAATCGCCCATTTGTGCCTATATATTGATGCTTTGCTAAGTGTTGAGCATCTTTTGGAAAATTCATAATGTTATGCTATTGAACTAAGTTCAGACTTTGGTGAGAGGATTGTGTATTCTCTAGCTTTATACTATTCTTCAGGCCTGAAACTATGGCTTCCTACATGATGACTGAAGACTGTGCTTCATACAAAGGTGCAGATAGAGCTTAATTTTGATGGTGATAGTAGATTGTTGTTGTATAATCTGTTATTTATGAATATTATAGGCAGATTGCTGGTTTATAATCTATTTATATCACTGCTGGAGTGTTTGGCTGAAGCACGTTTCTATTTGTTGCTTCAACAACAAATTTTATTTGGTTCTGGGTATTTGCTCAAGCTGTTCTCTTGTGTAGGGTGCCCAGTTTTGCAAGTTTCTGGTATTTATTATTATTTGGATTTTTGGGAGTAGGTCGACCCTTCTTAGAGGTTGTACCATCTCTTGTTGAGTGCATTGGGAATCATGCCAAGTTTTTTGCAGCTATTTGGCACTGTTTGTTGCTTGGTACTTGGTCACCCAATCTATTGGCTTCATTTGCATCCAGTTTGAAGTCAATCGGAGCTGAAATGACAAAGTTGTGATCAAATTGGTGAATTTTTTCATTGCTGGTCTGACTTTCTGTACTTGTTGTTTCTGATCAGACTTGTTTAATTTTTTTATACTGCTGATTTGAGCTCAATTTTTATATCATTCTCATATTGTATTAGTTAGAGATTAATACTCTAACTGTTTGTGGCTTTGAAAGCATATTTCTATGTATTTGCAGTTGAAAACTCTATTTTTGTAAAGCTGGTTTAGTAGTACTAACAGCTGTTTATTTATTGCTGCAATTTAGTATTGTAGTCAACTCCCACTGGATAAGTGGTTGAAGCATTTTATTTCCAGCACTTTAAATTTAATAATTCCCCCCACTGAATAAGTGGCAGAGCAAATTCATGGTCGGCTTTTTGCCTTATAATAATTGTAATTAGTCGCTCCTGCTGAATAAATGGTTGAGCTCATGGTCGGCTATCCACCTACTTTGTATTTCCAACATTTACTTTTCATCCATGGTCGGCTAGCCACCTAGCAAGCATTGTAATTTCAATTTTCAGTTGCTAATGATCCCCGACACCATATGTTCTCACCTTGCCCATACTGGGACCTTGGTGATCAAAAGGTGGAGGGTTACTTTACACGCTGGTTTATAATTGGAGCTAACGCTAACAGTGGGGTTTGTGCTGGTCAAAAATCAAAAAAAATTAGGGGAAATATTACAAGTCCTCACACTTAAATGTGGCTCCCTTCTTGGCCTAGAAAATTGTGCATATGGCTCCCCCCTACTGCTAGATGGCAATGACTCTTATGCCATATCAATGTAATCCAACCAAATCACCCCTACTTCTGTTGCAGCCACATCCTCCCTCACTCGCCTCTTGAAATCAACAATCCCATCATTTGTTAAAAAGAAGAGCTTGTCATCTTGCATGATCTAACCACTATAGGGGTCAATCTCATCCAAATCAATAAGCTCCTCTAGTTGGTCCTCCACCTTTCTTGTGCGAAGCCGAAGGTTGTATTGCAGAAAATCAAGATTATTGAGGCATTGTCGAGTTCACAGCCACAAGAACTACAAGGTTGAGACAAAATTTGGAGGACTAGCCTTCGCAGATTTGGGGTATTTCCACCCCAATTTTCCCACCAAGAATCTATGAATGAGATATTTAAGATTTTGTAACTAAACAAATATTCTATTAATAATTGTAATTTATAACTTGCAAGATATTAAACTTCACTATATCTTACTTTATAATTGCTAAGTTACCGGGTTCGGCCCTGGGAGGCCCGGGTTCGATTCGGGTTCGATCCGGGTTCGAAATTCGGGTCCGGTTCGCCCTAATTCGCCCAGGGTTCGAAAATCTGCCTGTGGGTTCGAACCGGGTTCGGAACCCGGACTGTGGGTTCGACCAGGGTTCGAATTTTTCGAACCCGGTTCGAACCCGGGTAGAATTGAGCGCCCAGGCAAACGGAAAAGCAGAAATTTGAATTTTTTTAATAATATTTCGAGTCTTTGTTGATTTTTTAGTATTTTTTTGTTCTTTCTAACCCTAATATGTGCCTCTAAAACATGAAATAGGTAAAGTGATAGTCATTTACCAATTTGTGAATGAAAAAAAAAGATCTTTTGCCTCCATTGCTGAACTTTCTCTTTTGCTTGCACAAGCTTGAATAGACTTGAAGATCTTTTATGTTTGAACTTTGATGATTTGAGTATAAAATGGTGGTGTATTTTTCATTTTTGCTATGTTATTTAACTATTAATATGGTGGTGTATTCTGAACTTAATTACTGCTGCAAATCTGTCTATATTTCTGATTTTTATATGTTTTTGTATTACCGAACCCAAAACGAACCCAAATCGAACCCAAATCAAAAAAAAAAAAATCCCGAACCGGCGAACCGGGTTCTCGAACCCGAACCCGAACCCAAAACCGAACCGGTAACTTAGTATAATTGTAATGAAGTGGAGGCCCAAGCACTTCTATTAGGTCTGAAAGTGTGCATAAAAAATAGAATTCATGATTTACTCATTGAATGAGACTCTATTGTAATTGGTAGGCAAGCAAACACAAAATATATACTAACTGGAAGATCAGAAATATTATGGAAGTGGTCTAGAAGATGTTAAGACATGTTGGATTCTTACTCTATACACCATTGCTATCATGAAGGGAACAAATTTGCTGATGCATTAGCTAATTATGAAATGGAACACACAGAAAATGAAATCATCAATGAGAAGATAGATGGCAGGAATGAGAGGAAGGATTTAGACTGAGAGCATCCTTGAAATGGCACTCAAAATAATTTGCACCATCAGACTTGGAGATACTGTGCCTTCAAGCCCAAGAAAACTATAAGGTCTTGGGTAGATTTTCCCACCGTTAATAGTGGCTAAACTGAATGTAATTTCTAAAATTTTAATATTATGGGAGCAGACCTCTAGTCTGCATATACAGATGAAAAAAATAAAAATAAAAACCATAAATATGATTAAAATAAGCCATTTACACTAAGTTGACATTGATAATCAAGATACAAATAATTACAAAATTCTGCTATCTTTTTACAGTGTAATGCAACAAGCATTAAAATGACCTCCACAGGAAACCTACACATTATAGTGACAAAGCCATGCACTTAAGGACGTGAATATTTACCAAGAGAATGTAATGTCATATTATGCTATTGGCATAGTTATCATAGTACATTTCTTAAAATCAATCAGCTTAAGAGTTCAGGAAAACAATGGAAGCACATGCCTGCTCAAATGGACCAATAAGTTCTATGTCTGGCTGGCCTTTGCTGGCATTCAAAAGATTCTTCACTGGTCGAATAAATCTTGCAGATGTGGTAAAAAGAAATAGTCCGGGATATGCACCAGAAAATGTACACGGAACATATCCCACCTCAAGATCCTCTGGAACCTGGAGTATGTAAAACTGACAAAGTG
Organism: Sequoiadendron giganteum; assembly: GCA_007115665.2. Lineage (NCBI taxonomy): Eukaryota > Viridiplantae > Streptophyta > Pinopsida > Cupressales > Cupressaceae > Sequoiadendron > Sequoiadendron giganteum. Next base: position 616,023,464 of record CM021104.1, read on the forward strand.
AAAAAGAGAACACATTCGATCTGAATGAAACCTACAGAAATACCATCAACTGTCAGCATACAAATTTTCTAGTATAAAATCCATGGCAAGGAAAACTTGCCTCAGATGTCTTGGAAAGCTTCAAACTCCGCAGATGTTTAACAGCTCTTTCAATTGTCAATGAATTAAGGTATCCAATTACCCGACCATCAAGGAGAACACTCAAAATTTCTGGAGGACCACCACGTTCTAGTCTTGGTAGCACAGGTATCATACCAAAGTCTATCAAGACATTTGTGATTGACTTCCGTAATTTTACATAATCTTTGAACTTTAGTTCTGAATCGGTATCTGATGTGATTCCTGCAATTGTATCATTTGATTTCAATCAAGTCCATGTTTGACCAAATAGCCTATTGTGGAGATGAAGAAATGCAGGAACATAAAAAGGAGTACCTAGAGGGATGAGTGGGCAACGATGGGGACAGGGTTGTGAAAACAGAAGACTACAAGGTGGGTACAATTGCATGGAACATAGATTGAAGCAAGCAGACGACTTGGGAATTGTGACCTGCTTCACTATAATAATTTATGCTCTGTAAAATTCTACTATGATAAAAAATATAGAGAGAGAAAGTCTTCAAGATGAATCAATGTTTTTCAGGAAAATGTATAAAAATTGTGCAACTGTCAGCACAAGTCTTTAGAATTCTAGTTTTAAAAAGACCAACAAGCTATTACTTTGTCTTTGGAAGTCCATTGTCCATGCATACCATTCAACACACAAATAATTGGAAATAGAATATCATCCAACATCACATGAAGTGAAAGGGTACCTATGAGATGAAAATAACTTCTTCAGCCTAAACCCCATAGGATCAACAACAAATATTGAAATGCAAAACTACTGAACACATACACAGTACTTACTACATGTAGCTGTCAAATGGTTTAGAAGTCCACATGGAGATCCATCTGGTGTGTGCACAGGACACATAAAGCCCCATGACCTGTAAGATAAAATTAATGAAAAAAGTCCCACAAGACAACCATCATAATATTGTTCAAATATATGCTAACATTAAAATACTTATTTATGGCCAGCATTTTGTACCAAAATGCTAGAACTTACTCTGGAAGCAGCTTGCGCACTGTAGTAGTTCGCATTTGTGCAAAGTATGCTCCTCTGTGCACAGATCGGAAATGTGAAAGAAAACGGAAAAAGTTGAGCTTCTCAGCAATAACAGTCATTCCAGAACTCTGTTACATTCCAAAATGCTCAATCAATAGAAACATAAGACTTTAAGTTTGTGTTCCTTAATACAATCATGCATATGTGTATGTATATACTACATGCATATGCATACAAACACATGCATACTATCTATGTATTTGGTATAAACATATTATACGCATACTTTAATATATGTTACATCACTATGTGTATGAATGTGTGTAAGTACTCATACACGAATGACAAATACAAACAAGATTATAAGTTAATTTGTATTTTTTCAACATTAATACCTAATAATTATTGGAGAAATGAGAATCACAAGTGTGCATACAGAGATACTTATAAAGTGGCAAAAACAAGTACAAAAAATGCATATAACAGACAGTTTTCATGCTCTCCATGGCACATGTTAAGATAGTTATTCTGTAAGTGAAAAATTTATCAAACAAGAAAGGTCTGCCAATTTCGATGTCCTTTTAGTTTTGCACCTGCTCTTCATGTCCTATCTGGTACATGTTAAGATAGTTATTGTGCGAGTGGAAATTTTATTGAAGAACAGGAAAGCTCTGCTGATCTAGGCATCCTTTTGCAGCAGTATTTATTCTTGGTGTCTTTGCTTTTCTTATACAAAGCCTTGGTAACTGATTTCCTTGGGAAAAGGCCTGGATCCAGTTGCATATGTACCCAATCCATGCCTCGGTCAAGGGTCCCTGTGGATCTCAACAAGACCTACCAAGCCCAACTAAGTTCACCTAGGTATGCTGCTCAAGAAAAGGCCCACATCCAAGTCCCATGTGTACTTGGCTCATGTCTGTCATTCCCCCGCCATGATACAAATGAAATTAGACTTCCAATTATATATGAATTATGCAGCCGGAAGTGAATGAGACAAAAGAGTAATATAAGACAAAACAATCAGAAAAGAAAAATGTGGAAAAAGACAAAAAAATGAATAAAACAAAAATAAAAGGAAGCAATTATTAAGGCAGCGATTCATTTAGTGATTAATATGGCAGTGATTCCCTTTGCAATAAAACGATTAAAAATAATAAACAAAAATGAAATCTGAAGGCAGCGATCAGGCTAAAGGGACGTGTCCCTTACCAAGGAAATAATATGGTGAATAGTCATGTCTTTCCCCACCATGGGGATATAAAAGAAGACATTCCAAGAAGAAGCGTCATCGAATGATTGAGAAATAAATCTGCACTCAGACAAGCAGCAGCCACTGCTGTAATAAGTAATTGGTATGCAAAGGAATATATATGATTTTAATAGGCATCTGAAATTATATATATTTGATTTGGTAATAACTAATATGAGAGATAGGATGTGTCTAAATTGGTAAATAAGGGAAATGATGAATTTATTTATATTATTATGATTTATATCTTTTCCTTAACCAATCATGTGTAAGGTTGGCAAGGAGACGTATTGACAAAAGGCGACTTAGGGATTGTCTTGGTGGATGTTCCTAAAGGAATTGTCTTTGTGGGTGTCCCTAGAGGGATTGTCTTGGTGGATGTTCCTAAAGGAATTGTCTTGGTGGATATTCCTTTCCTGACGCCCTACCATGTGTTTCTCACCCACCCCTACCATGATTGGTTATCGGGAAGGAGTCTATAGATTAGATTCAAGTTCAAGTTGTTATTGCATAAATGTTAATAATTCATTTATTCCTAAGTTCAATATCTATAATATGTTTTGCTATGAAATATTATTTGATAAACAATTTTACGTTGTGTAATGGTCTCTTAAAGCAAATTCAGGCATACTCCAAGTAGGGGACATTACAATGTCCTGGTCCAAGTCCCCAACGGATTCCCATAGGTATCATCAAGTACACCTAGATTCACTCAAGTATAGTGCTCAAGAAAAGGGTCAAATCTAGGTCCCATATGTACCTAGTATGGGTCTTGATCCAAGTCCCTTGTGAATCCCCATGTCATCTCCCCAAGTGCACCCAACTTTGCTGAGATACATTGCAGAGCATACCTAGACAAACCCAAGTGTGCTTGGGAGGACCTAAGGCAAATCCAAGCAGAGCCTCTCAACCAAAACATTTATTTTGCTTTCATGACCACCAGATTTGACCAGTCAACTAAAATAAACAACCCTAAACCCTAAATTTGATCTAAAAACAACTTGAAACACAAAAAGAACACATTTACTTTATTTGGAAAAAAAAACACACAAACAAAAAGAACACATTTACTTCATTCTTCCTTCTCATTGCACATATAGAGCTGAATATTGATAAATGAAGGTTCCCAAGAGGTTGGATTGCTACTCCTACACATGTACAAGAGCCCCTTCGATGCCAAGGACATCGTGCAGGACGATTCTTGTAATGAAGGTAAGTTTTTTGGGTTCTTTTCTTCATTTTTTCTTCTACAAAATCTTATTTTGATTTTCATTCTTCTATATTTAAATAAGTTAGGATATATCAGATATTTTGTATTTTTTGAGTGTGTTGTTTTCCAAATTTGTTATCATAGGGATTACAAAGGCAGCCAATTCTAGCTCTGTGGACCAACCCCACTTCAAAACAAGCCCAAATTCACCTTTGTGGGAGTCTGTTGACAAGATAGAGCAGGTTCTAGATGGTGTCAAATGTGTTTGGATTTGCAATGGTTGTGATTTCAAATATACTAGCTCTTACAGTTGAGTAAAAACCTCATTTGTGTGGTATTCAATTTTACCTAGGCAAGAAGAATGTACCTATGCCAACAATGAGAATGTTGAAATATAGAGAGTAGAAGCAAGCAAACAAGGCAGTTGACCTTGGAACAATTCATCATTTGGGAAAAAGAGAACCTTGATCAAGGCAGTTCCCTATTTCCCCATTCTTAGCATTCCTAAAGTTATGGTAGAGAACCACCCATTTTTTACCACACATGAAGAGCCTGCTACATAAAATAACAAAGGAGCAATTATAACAGGACTTTCAAAATGAAATTCAAGAGATTGTCAAATAATATATTGCAAGATGTGTCTATGCAAATGTGTTTTCCTTCAATGTTGTTCAAAGACCATATTGGCAAGACATGGTGAAAAAGATTAATGAGGCTCCAAAAGATTCAAGGACTCAAAGTTTTAGAGGATACACAACACCTTAGTGACAAAGGAGGTAAAAATTTTACAATCATCATTCAAGCCAATTAGGGATTCATGGATCAAGATAGGGGCATCTATCATTTCAAATGAATGGAAGGATGCAAAAAATTGGCTCTTGATAAATGTGACTACAATGTCCCCCTATATGGGCAATGTTTCTGAAAGTTGTGGATTGTGACGAGCAAGTGAAGGATACACAATTTATTGCCGATATCCTCATGTATGCCATTGAGAACACAAAAAATTGCTGTGTGACGGATTTGTATGTTGAGACACCTTCTGTTGTTCACTCACTCAACTTTATGCTACAAAATATGGGAACAAAATTGATTCCATCGAACAAGTGTATGTCAAGGCTAAAGAGGTCAAAAAGTTTTTCACCAACTACCACATTTCGCAGGCCATATTCATATTATTTTAAAGCTAACTCGGATGCTACCACTACCTAACAATCTCATTTTTCTGGAGAAGTCAGACAATATACTTTTAGCACAAATGTTAGTGGCACTTCTTGTGGGTCTTCTAGTCTACCTGCATCATCTAATGTCAATTATAATGATGATGATCTTTACAAAGACCCATATAATGCTGATTGCAGAATTTATTATTTCAATATTGAACAACAAATATTTATCACGACATTCAAGTTTGACAAATTGACATCAAAGTAATATTTTTAATTGTCATAAAAGCTTTGTTTCTTATATTGCATGTTATTTTGTATTTGATCTTAGTTCCTATTTCTAGGCTGCAAATATGTATATATTTTGGATTTTTATGTTTTTGGTATGAATATACCCAAAAATGTACCCAACCCCCCAAAAAATTGTCATAATAGTGTACCCAAACCCAAACCATAACTTAGCAAAACACAGTTTTTTCTGTTGTCCATCTTTTTTATATTGTATATATTTTAAACTAATTAATTTTGTTTAGCCTAAAGGTCATAATTTTATAGAAGGCAGCATCCTTTAATTTTCCACCACAGTAACTACCAACTTTGGCTACTAAATTTATAACTGGACATACATTGCATAGCACCAATCAATTTATCCTAGATTTGAAACAGTAATTATGACATACATTGCTGATCTTCCTTCCCCATTTAAATTCCATCTCATGGAAGGTACTTCCCTTTGTCCAACTTGTAGGGTATTCTAGTGGTTGGTAGGGACTGCAAGATCACCAATGTTATACAATAAATGCTAACGATAACTTCAGCTGATGTTTTTGGATCTTTCAAACCTTTGACCGTGTCACCCTTCATCTCCCTCTAAAAGTAAGTTGCAGGCTAGTCAACATCCTGTGGTGGTCAACAGCAACAATGAGGATAAAGTGTCTATGGTATCATATGCAACAACCACTTTTGTGAACTATTTGTCTATCTCTAATGGCATAGGGGTAGTGGTTGTGGAAGGTGAATCCCCAAAAAACGCTCAAAGGGATCCTCCTTAATCTTTAAGTCTAGTGTATAACACTCTAGGGTAGAGCAAGGCTCCCATTATTCTTTCGAAGGCCCCTACTGAGGTTAGTTCTTCACACTGTCAAGCTCCTCTCTAAATCATCCATAAATCTGACTATGTTCCCCTTGCAATCGTGGATTTAGAAGACCAAGAAGACACTTTGATTTACTTTGAGTTGGGTATAGTTTGTAGGTTCCAAAATCTATTACCTAGCCTAGATGGGCTTCATGCTTGTGCCACTAAGTTTTGGCAACCCTTGTTGTCTAATGTTTTAGTACTCTACCCACAAACATGAAATTATTTTATTGCCATGTGTGATTGAGAGCAAGATTTCCAAGCTCTTCTATTCTACTTATTATGAAGTCATGTTACTAATTTTCTCCCTTCTTAGACCTTTGTCCTAGCTCCTATTTGGGTGTTTCTACCCAATCTCTCACTTCACTTCTAGCAACCAGCTAGAATTTCAAATATCGGTATGCCTTGGGTTGACACATTCATATTGCCCCTATGTTGATTTAAGGTAGCTTCGGTCAGATATAAATGATGATTGCATTCATGCATCATCATCATTTATATATAATCGAAACGATTCTTAAGTATGATATCTACAAGTATATTATTCAAATTTCTGATCATGAATAAAATCGAAGTTAAAATGCCGATCGAACTTCATGTATACATTAAACGCTGCTTGTTAAATGCATGCGGGTAGTTGATATTAATCACCGAATATTATCGGTTGCTTAGGGGAGCCCGCGCGCTCAAGGGACACGTCCTCTCATGACACGCGTCTCTCCTTGAGGCATGTCTCCTCTTAAGCATATAAAGTCTGAATTCGATCTTCAATTGTGGATATAGAAATTAGATAAATATTCTGCAATCAGATCAGAAATTAGAAATCTGACTTACAATATACACACAGAATTTTACATATAGGATTTAATTATTCTCCACATAGAATATAATTTGATCAGATTTTATTACATTTACATGGTATCAAAGCCAAGTTGAGAAAATCCGAATTAAATCTAGATATCAGATTATTTAGAAAAATCGTATTTTTTAAGAAATCAAATACACATCACATTCTTCATAATGTCAAGTGTGATCAGATTTGAAGACCGTCTTGAAGGTGCAAACAACTTCACATCATGGAAATTCAAAATCATGATGATTCTAAAAGAAAATAAGTTAGACTCATTTGTGAAAGAAAACAAGAGAGAACCAAAGGATGATCCAGAGAAAACTCAATGGATTAAGAACAATGAGAAAGCCATGAAAATTTTAGTAGATGCAGTTAGGGACCATATAGTACCTATTTTGTCAAAACATGAGACTGCATATCTAATGTTTAAATCCCTTGAGAACACCTTTGAAATAAACAACACCAGTAGGACTCTTGCATTAAAAAGACAACTTAACAATGTTCAAATAAACAAAGGAGAATCTATTAATGCATACTTCATGAGAATCACTGAACTAAGGAATCAATTATCAACAATTGGATATCAAATTGATAGCAAGGAGTTAACACTAATAGCTCTAGGAGGCCTACCAAACTCATGGGAGTCATTTGTTCAAGGAATAAGTGCGAGATCTAAACTCCCTAAATTTGATAGGCTAAGAACAGACTGCTTACAAGAAGAAACAAGACTCTCAACAAAAGAAAACAAACAGAAACCCATAGATGAGGATATTCATGTGCTCAACACAACATCTAATAAAAGGGGTAAAAAGAATTCTTACGGGAAAGGATCATTCAAGAGAAAGAGAAACTCCTATGGAAAAGGATCATTCAAGAAGAGGAAAGACATCTCTCAAATACAATGTTTCAGATGTGATCAATATGGACACTATGCAATGAAATGCCCTGATAGAACAAAACAACAAGCATCTTTTGCTAAAGTAGGAAAATCAAATACAAACTACGACTCTGAGAAATTTGTATTCTATTCAACCTTATCAAGTCAAGTATCTAACAATATCAACAACTGGGTAATTGACACTATGACTGAAGAAACTGATGAAGAAGTAACTATTGGGGATGATTTTGCACATCCTGTAAAAGGGGTTGGAACTTGCTCCATCAAATTGAAATTTGGTCTCTCCCTACAACTCACTGGAGTCTTATTTGTACCAGGAATAAAGAGGAATCTAATATCCATCTCTGCTCTTGAATACAATGGATATAGGGTTACCTTTATCGATGGGAAAGTTTTGGCATGGCCAAAGAACTCCACTATAAAGAAATCTCAAACCATAGGTATAAGACAAGGTTATCTGTACAAATTGTGCACTGACATCAAGCAAGCCCTTACCCTTGAGACTTCTGATTCAAATGAAATTTGGCATCGAAGATTAGGACACCTTCATTTCCGTACCCTACCCTTTGTGGAAAAACTAGTAACAGGATTGCCTAAATTAAAGAAAACTCATGCAGGAGCTTGTAAAGGGTGTACCCTAAGAAAGAATACAAAGGGATCCTTCCATAATAGTTTGAGTAAAACCAAAGACGTGTTAGAACTGGTTCACTCTGATATATGTGGACCCATGTTTGTATCCTCCATGGCGGGCTTCCTATACTATGTAATATTTATAGATGACTTCTCTAGGAAGACTTGGATTTATTTTCTTAAGTGTAAAGAGTCAATAGAAATCCGTAAAAGGTTTAAGGAGTTCAAAGCTCTTACTGAAAACTTCTCCGAGAAGAAAATCAAAATTCTAAGGACAAACAATGGGAAAGAATACACTTCTTAAATGTTTAAGGAATTTTGCATGAATGTTGGGATTAAGAGGGAGTTTACAATAGCCTACAACCCTCAACAAAATGGTGTTGCTGAAAAAAAAAATAGAACTATTGTAGAAGCTGCAAAAGCAATGTTATTTGACCAGAACATAGAAACCTCATTCTGGGCAGAAACCTCTAGAACTGTTGTTTACATCCAAAATAGATGTCCACATTCTCATCTAGATAACAAGACACCTGAAGAAACTTTTACTGGTATAAAACTTGGCATTAGTCAGTTAAGGATCTTTGGTTGCCCGGTCTACATTCATGTGCCTAAAGAAAAGAGGTTCAAACTAGAACCTTCTGGAAAGAAAGGGGTATTTGTGGGATATAGTGAAACCTCTAAAGCCTACAGGATATTCATACCCGGGCAGAAACAAATTGAATTAAGTAGAGATGTAATCTTTGAAGAAGACATTGCATTCAAAAGGGCAAGGAGTTCAAGTGAGATAGAAATAATAACCTACTCCTGAGATTCAGAGGGAGTATCCTGAAGAAATAATAAGTGAATTTCAATCTGCTTCAGAAAAGAATCTAAATGACAACAGCAAGAAGAGACCACTTTGGGCTAGGAAGACGATTAACGAAGCTGAGAATCATGCAGCACCCAAGGGAACCTTTAGGGAAAGTAAGAGACCCAAAAGGTTTTCAAGCTATGTTGCCCTAATGAATGAAATCATCAATTCTGAACCCACCAGTGTTATAGAAGCTTTCAAACATCAAGTATGGAAGGATGCAATGACGGAAGAGTATCAATCCATTTTTAAAAATGATGTATGGGGTATAGTGCCTAGACCAAAAGAGAAATTTGTTGTCTCTTCCAAATGGCTCTTCAAAATCAAACATTTTGTTGATGGCAATATAGAAAAACACAAGGCACGTTTTGTGGCCAAAGGTTTTTCACAAAAGGAAGGCATTGATTATGAAGAAACATTTGCACTTGTTGCCCGGTACACATCTGTGAGAGCAGTGATAGCTATTGCAGCAGCTAAAGGCAAGAAGATCCATCAAATGGATGTGAAAACTGCCTTCTTGAATGGGACCATTGAAGAGGAAGTTTATCTAGAGCAGCCTGAAGGTTTTGTGATACATAAACCTGACTCACATGTATGCAAATTAAAGAAAGCTCTATATGGACTTAAACAGGCTCCCAGGGCCTAGTATGAAAGAATTAAATGATGCAGACCCAAATCTTTATTTTAAGGTAATTAAAAGTGATATGCTAATAATTATTTTATATGTTGATGACCTGCTGATAACAGGAGAAGATCACCTCATTGCTCAAGGTAAAAAGGATCTAGCTTCAGAATTTGACATGAAAGACTTGGGCATTTTACATTACTTCTTAGGTTTAGAAGTCTGGCAGAAATCAAATGGCATCATACTAAATCAAAGAAAGTATACTATTGATATTCTGAAGAGATTTGGGATGTTGGATTGTAGACCCATGTCTACACCTATGGAAACCAACCTACACAAACTAAAAAAAGCAGCAGCAGAATCTAAATTTGCAGATCTCACTCTATATAGACAGATAATTGGATCATTGATGTACCTGGTTAACACCAGACCTGATATTTGCTATGCAGTGAATGCTCTAAGCCAGTTCATGTGTGAGCCAAAGGAGATTCACCTTATTGTTGTGAAACACATATTGAGATATCTTCAAAGCAATATTGGATATGGTCTTCTTTACAGAAATGACCAACTAGATTTACATGGATACTCTGATTCAAATTGGGCTGGAAGTGTAACCGATCGGAAAAGCACATCAGGATGTTGCTTCAATTTTGAATCGGCTATGATCTCTTGGATCAACAGAAAACAGTCTTCAATAGCACAAAGCTCAACAGAAGCTGAATATATTGCAGCCTCTATGGATGCAAGAGAAGCAGTATGGCTCCGGAAATTGCTTGTGGGACTCTTTGGTGAACCCTTGAATCCTACTATCATCCATTGTGATACTCAGAGTTGCATTAAACTCTCAGTAAATCCAATATTCCATGATAGATCTAAGCATATTGAGATCCCTTACCATTATGTAAGAGACATGGTAGAAAGGAATGTGATACAATTGGAGTATATTAGTACAAATGATCAAACAATAGACATTCTCACCAAACCTCTCTCCAGAATCAAGGTTGAACACTTCAGGAAGAAACTTGGTATGGTTGAAATGAAATTTGATATTATGTTTGAAATTCAAATTGTTTAGAAGTTGTACTAATATATTTAAAGATGTTTAATGTGTAAACTCTTTTGTCATGTGTGTGACTCCATGACCTTATGGGCCCTCCCCCCCTGTGTACTGACGATCTTTCTGATAATGAACACTTGTATTTGACATTGTAAAGTGACAACTCTACAATGATGAGTTGAACTATCATGATAGATATCATGTGACTTGATATCTGTGGACATGTCATGATAGTATCTCATGAACATTTTTGATAGATATCATGAGACTTGATGTCAATTGAGGATCATTATGATCCTTATGAGATAATCATGGTGGATAAATATATATTCGTGGATATGCCATGAATTATTATGGTAGACATCATGAGACTTGATGTCAGTGCACATACCATAATGAAGATGTGTTATGAAGAATGTCATGTGACTTGACAAAAAAAAAAAAAAATTGGAATCATACCATATCTACGATATCACGTGTAAGGTGATATCTCTACTTACTTGTTTTGAGTTATCTTCCCTAGCTAAGAGGGAGTGTTGATTTAAGGTAGCTTCGGTCAGATATAAATGATGATTGCATTCATGCATCATCATCATTTATATATAATCGAAACTATTCTTAAGTATGATATCTACAAGTATGTTATTCAAATTTTTGATCATGAATAAAATCGAAGTTAAAATGCTGATCGAACTTCATGTATACATTAACCGTTGCTTGTTAAATGCATGCAGGTAGTTGATATTAATCACCGAATATTATCAGTTGCTTAGGGGAGCCCACGCGCTCAAGGGACACGTCCTCTCATGAGACGCGTCTCTCCTTGAGGTGTGTCTCCTCTTAAACATATAAAGTCTGAATTCGATCTTCTATTGTGGATATAGAAATTAGATAAATATTCTGCAATAAGAAGATCAGAAATTAAAAATCTGACTTACAATATACACACAGAATTTTAGATATAGGATTTAATTATTCTCCACACAGAATATAATTTGATCAGATTTGATTACATTTACACCCTAAAACTAAATTTCATTCCTTGACAACTTGTGCTTTATTATTGATAGAGATAGATTTGTCTAATGGTTTCCCTAAGGTGCAAGCCTTGAATAGGAGATAAGATATGGCCCTCAAATAAGAGATAGGGTATGACCACAACCTCTTGATCATAGTTACAAGACTTTAGCCAAGTTGACCAAATTGAGGCCCGAGGACTCTTGCCTTGTGTACCCAACAAGTCTAACCTACCAAACTCACTAGACTCGGCAATTCCTGATAGGTAGACTTAGCTAGGTTTGAGAAAATGAAGGGAAAAAAGAATAAAAATTTGAAAACGCTTAAACATAAAAGCATGAAATTCAGGCATTTTTTGAAGGATTTGAAGGACTTTAGGAGGACGGTTAAAAGCAATAAAATTATGAAAAAATGGCACTGCCCCAAACCTCTATGAGGGGCATTCCACCCAAACCCCCACAAGGGGCGCTACCCCCCAAATCCTCGCTCTAGTTTTCAAAAACAAAAAATGAAAATCATTTTGGGTCATATTGGATGCAAGAGCAACATTTTTATATTCTTTTGATTTTTTCCTAATTAAATTACATTTATCCTTCCAGTTTGACAAGTCAAACTCTATCCTAAGTAATCTTCCTTTCACTATGGCAGCAATTGTAGACTTGTTCAGCATACAAGCACATGATTCCGCACAGAGCTAACAATATTGCACTAAGGGATACAAGCTCCTTTCTGCCATAGTTCATGACTCCATATTGGGAGATTTGTTTTTTATGCCATGGAACTCATAATCCATGATGTTTCACACCTAAAACACTTGACAATATTTATAAATTTATAAATATTGTTATCTTCAATTAAATCCACTTTTATACTAATGATCAATGTATACTTATAAATGTGATCAAAGTAGCTTCTATTTGATTAGTTTATTATGTCTTTAAATTTTGTTTATTGAAGGATGCATGATAAAAGTTTATTTATTTTTTTAATTTGTCAAGTCTTAGCCGAGTCTAAGCTAACTTCAAGTCTTGTAGATATGCTCTAGACTATGACAAGATGGCCTTCTGGTGCAAGGGCACCCATGTGCTCAAAAGATGTAAAGGTTGGGTTTTTGGTTTGGTCAAGACATTTTTCATGTAATAAGGTCTATTTAGACCATTTTTGATGTTTCAAGTCATGTGGGATCGGTTTTGAGGCAAATGGTTAAGTTTTACAAAAATGTTGCAAAAGTTGCTCAAGCAACTTTGCATTTTTGGCATGAATGGGAAGTTGAACAGTCAAGTAGTTGAAAAGTAGTTTGAAACTGTTGGTTTGGAGTTGTAAATGTTTAAATATGCCTTGAAAAGCTCGAGGCAAGTTTCTGGAGACACTTTTGGTGATCAAGCAATAAGAACAACTCTGTTTTCTGTGTTTTATCTTGTGTTTTTGCTGCTACAGCAGGTTGTACGGCTCTGTACTGTCTACTAATGATCTAATTTGCATTGGAATTGTTGAAGGGATGAATTAGCTCCCTTTTGGTTCTGGTTTAATCATTTTTCATTGTGATAGGAGTGAGTTTGAAGCAATTTACTGAAAGCAGCCAGAACACCCTAAGTTTGAGGGTTTGAGAGCAAAAACATGAAGTAGGGAACCATTCCACCAGTGGAAAATTCTAAAAATTGGTGGAATGGGGGTACTTAGGTTGTTTTTCATGTTGCGGCTTGTAGATGCAAGGGACGGAATTAGGGCTGAATTTGATCAAGCCCTAGCCTAATATCTCTATGTATTAGGCTTAGGAGAATAGGTTAGACATAAGGTTTGGTAAAAAGGTGATTGGATAATTGTTCCAGTGGATGAAATTTGTGTTTTCAAACCCTATGTGACTTGAGGAAAGCCCTGGAATGAAGATTGGTAGTTTGGAGAAGGGATTTCACAAAGTTGTTTTGGAAAACAAGCCTAATTAGGCCTCTTTCCAGCATAGCAGCACAAATTGGAGGGTGTTGTTACAAAACAAACCTATCAACCATTTTGATATGTTACAAATGAGCATAAAGGGTATCTAAAATGGTGACCCAATTGTGGGTTTGAAGTCTTCTTCGAAACTTATGATGAAAAATCACTGTTTGGAGTGCTTCAAGGAAGTTTGAAAGATTTGTGAAAAAAGGACCAAGTTAGGGTTTCATAGTTGAAAAGTTTGTTCAATTGTAATTGAATTGAAAACCTCCACCCTTGCTCTGCATCAATTGGTATAAGAGCATAGGTAGGTCTGAAGTGGAAAAGGTTGAAGTTTGAAAGAAGCAAAGATGCCTCCTAAACGTAATGTAACAACCAGAGAAGTGAGAGAGTTGAAAGAAAAGCATGCCAAGGAGTTGAGAAAGGTAAAGGAGTCTCCTGAAGCTGTCCTAGCCAGATTTGCAGCACTTGAATCAAACCAAAGGAGAGGTATGGTCACTGGAGACCAAAGTGACAAAGAGGAAGAGGAAGATGGTGAGAATGAAAACCCTCAAAGAGGAGTCCAAGATGAGGAAGAGTTAGACCCTAATGAATGGAGAATGGTTAAGATGTTGAAGGTTGTTAAAGGAGACACTCCTAAGGTGAATATGGAGTTACCCATGTATAGTGGGAAGATGGATAGTGAAGAGGTGCTAGGTGGATTGACGCACTTGACAACTATTTTGAGTATGAGGAGGTAGCAGATGAACAAAAGGTGAAATTTAACAAAACAAAGTTGAAAGGCCTTGCCTTAACTTGGCGGAACTATGTGCAAGAAGAGAGGGTGAACAAGAGCAAGTCAAAAATCAATTCATGGGACAGAATGGTGGCTAAAATCAAGAGCCAATTTCTACCTGGTGACTATGCAATTCAAACATATAGAAGGCTACAAAATCTCAAACAAAAGGAGATGGATGTCATGGCTTACGCAGAGGAGTTTCATAAATTAAGCATTGGAGCAAGTCATAATGAGGATGAGGTGGAAAAAGTAGCAAGGTACCTAAATGGCTTAAGGTTCAACATACAAGATGAGATAAGTCTGAGCACACCTAAAACGGTGGAAGAATGCTTTCAAATGGCAGTCAAGGCAGAAGAAAGGTTGAAGAGAAGGAAAGAGAAACAAAGTAGAGGCAGAGGAAGAAGCTTCAGGGGCAAAGGAACCTTTGGAGGAAGAGGACAGTCCCAAAAACCACAAGGGGAATCAAGTGGTCATCAAGAACAAAGCTCGGAATCAAGAGGCAGTTTCAGAGGTAGGAGATCAAATAGTAGAGGCAGATTTGGTGGACAAGGTAGAGGATCAAATACATTTTCAGGAAGATGCTATCAATACAATCAGTTTGGCCATCAAGCATAGAAATGTCTGGATAAGCAACCTTCTACTTCACATGGTGGTGAAAGAACACAATTGGTGCAAGACGAAGATAATGATAGTGTCAACTCTCCATCTCAGCATGTTGCTCCAGAAATAGGAGAATCTCTGATGATAAGGAGAACACTAATCAAAGTTCCTATGGTGAAAGAGCCTCCACAAAGAAAATCTTTGTTTAGAACCACCTGTAAATCTCAAGGTAAGGTGTTTAAGGTTGTTGATTCTGGTTCCATAGATAATTTGGTTTCTTTAGAGATGGTTGAAAAGTTGAAAATGAAAAGAATCCCACACCCCACTCCTTAAAAGGTCTCCTGGTTGAATAAGGATCAACAAATCCTAGTGAATGAGCAAACATGGGTTGAGTTTAACATAGGAGGGTACAAAGACAAGATATTGTGAGACATCATCCCAATGGATGTTTGTCATTTGCTGTTAGGAAGACCCTGGCAGTATAACAGAAAAGCTAAACATGATGGGCAAAAAAATACCTATGTTATTGAAAAGGATGGGAATTAATTCACCCTTACTCCATTGCAAGAAGAGAATCTAGATACACAAGTTGGGGCAAATGTAATGTTGGTTGGGGGAAAGGAGTTTTTGAAAACCATGAAAGAAGAGGGTGGACAAAGTTATCCCATTATTATCAAACCAAAATTTGTCATGACAACAGCAAAGTTGGATGATGTGCCTAAAGAGGTCCAAGCCTTGTTGAATAAGTACAAAGACATTTTAGTAGATGAGCTCCTTAGTTCTTTGCTACCAATAAGAGATGTGAGCCACCATATAGATTTTATACCAAGGGTAAACCTACCTAATAAAGCTGCATATAAATTGACTCCCCAACAGAATGAAGAGATTAGGAAGCAAATCCAAGAGCTGCTTGACAAAGGCCTAATAAGGGAAAGTCTTAGCCCATGTGTTGTTCCTACTGTATTGGCACGAAAGAAAGGGGTAGATTGGAGAATGTGCACCGATTCAAGGGCAATCAACAAGATAACCATAAGGTATAGGTTCCCCATACCTAGAATGGAAGATTTGATGGATTGTTTAGGAGGGGCTTGTTATTTTTCAAAGATTGACATCAAAAGTGGCTAACACCAAATTAGAATTAGAGAGGGGGATGAGTGGAAAACTACCTTCAAAACAAGTGAAGGGTTATATGAATGGCTTGTCATGCCATTTGGGCTTTCAAATGCTCCAATCACTTTTATGAGGTTAATGAATGAAGTTATGAAACCTTTAATAGGTAAGTTTGTGGTTGTCTACTTGGATGATATACTTGTTTTTAGTAAGACTAAAGAGGAACACTTGCAGCATTAAGACATGGTTTTGAAGAGGTTGAATGAAGAAAAGTTGATGATCAATTTGAAGAAGTGTGAATTCATGAAGGAATTGTTGATTTATCTTGGCTTTGTGATCTCAGAAGGTTCTTTGAAGATGGATCCTACTAACGTAGAAGCAATTCTCAATTGGCCCACTCCTACTTTAGTCAGTGAGGTAAGAAGTTTTCACGGCCTAGCTAGCTTTTACAGAATATTTGTGAAGAATTTCAGTCACATATGTGCTCCAATGATTGACACAATAAAAGGGGATAAAAAGAAAAGGTTTGTATGGTCTGATGAGGTAGAAAAAAGCTTTCAATATCTGAAACAAAGGGTAGCACAGCAACCTATCCTAGCCTTACCTGATTTCAACAAAGTTTTCACAATAGAATGTTATGCAAGTGAATATGCAATTGGAGAAGTCTTGAGTCAAGAGGGCAGACCTATTGTATTTTTCAGTGAGAAGCTCAATGAGGCTAAGAAGAAGTATTCATCTTATGATTTGGAGATGTCTGCCATGGTGCAAGCATTGAAGAAGTGGATACACTATCTCCTTCCTAAAGAATTTATTGTTTTTACCGACAATCATGCTTTGTAGTTCTTAAACAGCCAAGACAAACTCAGCCATAGACATGTGAAGTGGGTGGAATACCTACAAAGCTACACCTTCACCATAAAGAACAAAAAGGGGCAGTCAAACAAGGTGGCGGATGCTTTGAGCAGAAGAACAATGTTGATTCAAGAGGTTCAGTTGCAGAGTGTTGGAATTGATGCCTTGAAAGGTATGTATGTTAGAGATGATGATTTCAAACAGATATATGCTTCATGTAGTCAGTTTAGTGGCACTTTCCATGAAGAGAATTCTGATTTCTTGATTCAAGAGGGTTTACTTTTTAAGGGTGCTCGGTTATGCATTCCCAAATGCTCTATGAGGACTAATCTGATTAAAGAAAAGCATTGTGGCAGCTTAGGGGGTCATTTTGGTGTTGACAAAACCTTGGAGTGGGTAAGAAGGTATTACTATTGGCCTAAGATGCATAGTGATGTCAGAAATTTTGTTGAAAAGTGTGTTGTTTGTCAAAAAGCCAAGGGTTGTAGCACAAATGTAGGTCTTTATCAAACATTGTCAATCCCAAATAGGCCATGGCAATCCCAAATAGGCCATGGCAATCCAGCAGCATGGATTTTGTGTTGGGGTTGCCCAAAACTCAAAGGGGATTTGATAGTGTGTTTGTTGTTGTAGACCGTTTAGTAAAATGGCACATTGCATACCATGTAAAAGTACAAATGATGCCTCATACGTTGCAGGGTTGTTTTTCAAGGAGGTGGTTAAGATTCATGGATTGCCATTAACCATTGTTTCTGACAGGGACAATAAGTTTGTGGGTCACTTTTAGAGAACCCTTTGGAAGAAGTTGGGTACAAACTTGACCTTTAGCTCTGCCTATCATCCCCAAACAAATGGGCAGACTTGTCAATAGGAGTCTTGGGAATCTTCTTAGATGCTTAACAAAGGAATACTCACAATAATGGGATCTCATCATACCCCAAGTTGAGTTTGCATATAATGACTCTAGGAACAGAAGTGTTGGGAAAAGCCCATTTGAGATTGTATATGGATTGCAGCCAAGGGGAGTGTTTGAGCTCAGAGATTTGAGTGGTATGGAGAGAAGGAGTGTTAAAGGAGAAGAGTTTGCAGTGGCCATGAAAGACATACATCAGCAAGATAAAGAGAACCTTCAAAAGAGTGTTGAAAAATACAAAAAACATGCAGACTTGAAAAGGAGAGAGGTTCATTTCAAAGTGGGGGACTTGGTCTTAGCTCATTTGAAGAAAAAAAGGCTACCTAAA
Source organism: Sequoiadendron giganteum (assembly GCA_007115665.2). NCBI lineage: Eukaryota > Viridiplantae > Streptophyta > Pinopsida > Cupressales > Cupressaceae > Sequoiadendron > Sequoiadendron giganteum. The sequence goes on from CM021104.1 coordinate 616,041,775, forward strand.
GGGAAGTATTCAAAGGTGCAGATGAAGAAGATTGGGCCATGTAGGGTGGTCCACAAATTTGGAGCAAATGCCTATGAGATAGAACTCCCTCCTAGAGTTGCTATCTCCCCAATTTTTAATGTTACTGACTTATATCCTTTTAAAGGAGTTGTGATTGCAGGTGAAGATGCAAGTACATCAGAGGTTCCAGATGAAGATTGAGTCAAGGACTTACCACCAAGTCAACCATTGAAGCTTGAATGTATCTTAGATACCAAGGAAGCTAAAAGAACAAGGCACAAGGTGTACAATGAGTACCTAGTGAAGTGGCAAGGTCTTCCAATGGAGGATGCCACCTGGATGATAGAGGAAGACATCAAGAAGCATGGAGCCATAGTTCAAGATCTGATCTCAAGTGGAACTTGAGATTTGTTTTGTTTGGGAGTATGGTGCAGGGGCACCCATGTGCTCAAAAGATGTAAAGGTTGGGTTTTTGGTTTGGTCAAGACATTTTTGATGTAATAAGGTCTATTTAGACCATTTTTGATGTTTTAACTCATGTGGGATCGGTTTTGAGGCAAATTGTTAAGTTTTGCAAAATGTTGCAAAAGTTGCTCAAGCAACTTTGCATTTTTGGCATGTATGGGAAGTTGAATAATCAAGTATTTGAAAAGCAGTTTGAAATTATTCGTTTGGAGTTGTAAATGTTTAAATATGCCTTGAAAAGCTCGAGGCAAGTTTTTGGAGACATTTTTGGTGATCAAGCAATAAGAACAACTCTGTTTTTTGTGTTTTATCTTGTGTTTTTGCTGCTACAGCAGGTTGTACGGCTCCGTACTATCTACTAACGATCTAATTTGCATTGGAATTGTTGAAGGGATGAATTAGCTCCCTTTTGGTTCTGGTTTCATCGTTTTTAATTGAGATAGGAGTGAGTTTGAAGCAATTTACTGAAAGCAGCCAGAAAACTCTTAAGTTTGAGGGTATGAGAGCAAAAATATGAAGTAGGGAACCATTCCACCGGTGGAAAATTCTGAAAATCGGTGGAATGTGGGTAGTTGGGTTGTTTTTCATGTTGGTAGGGTTGGTAGATGCAGGGGATGGAGTTAAGGCCGAATTTGATCAAGCCCTAGCCTAATATCTCTATGTATTAGGCTTAGGAGAATAGGTTAGACATAAGGTTTGGTAAAAAGGTGATTGGATAATTGTTACAATGGATGAAATTTGTGTTTTCAGACCCTATGTGACTTGAGGAAAGCCCTGGAATGAAGATTGGTAGTTTGGAGAAGGGATTTCACAAAGTTGTTTTGGAAAACAAGCCTAATTAGGCCTCTTTCCAGCATAGCAGCACAAATTGGAGGGTGTTGTTACAAAACAAACCTATCAACCATTTTGATATGTTACAAATGAGCATAAAGGGTATATCTGAAATGGTGACTCAATTGTGGGTTTGAAGTCTTCTTCGAAACTTATGATGAAAAATCACTGTTTGGAGTGCTACAAGGAAGTTTGAAGGATTTCTGAGAAAAGGACCAAGTTAGGGTTTCATAGTTGAAAAGTTTGTTCAATTGTGATTGAATTGAAAACCTCCACCCCTGCTTTGCATCACCTTCCAATGTTGATCATGCTTCACCTATGTGCATATGGTGAAATTTTGTCCCTACCAACGAGTGAAAAGGTGCCCTTCTTTTGCTTAGTGGAATCGCACAAATCTAGACCACCAATTGGCTTGGATTGCTCTTGTCGATCCAATAGTTATTGGATCTCTTGTCACATAAGAAACTTCATTACAATGAGGCAATTACGAGGAATTGGAATCTAAATCTTGAGTGTGCTGACTTATGATCTCTTGTCACATAAGAAACTTGATTGTAATTGGAATCTCTTATCACATAAGAAACTTTGATACCCTTTATGAAGAGCAATATGAAGAATATTGAATATAGATTGCAATTTTCATTGTGTATTGATATTTGACAAGTCACTAAATTATGAATTTATGAGTCTTTTCTTTTTTACAAATTAGGAGGTATTTAAATATTTTTGTTGGCAATTATGAGTATCACTATTTTTATGTTTTATAATTTAAATATATATATACACATGCATATACATATACATATACATACATATACATATATACATGTTTATATAATTATATAATTTAACCCAGTTGTACCAGCATACTAGAACCCTATACTTGACCCCATACCAAAATCGGCAAAATAAAATTTCTATATAAAATCCATGAATGAACTAACTCACGCTCAACTTTAATTACTAGAATAAATGTAAAACCCAAACATGAGATTACCAAAACCCGATGGAACCTCCAATTAAGTCAAGTCTCATACAAATTGCATTACTTTCAATACTAGCAATTCCTTTGACACATGATGGTGCATATACTAGATCAAGTTGGTGCCATCTCTACTTCCTTCAATCATGGAACTAAGCCCACCAAATGACTCGATCATTACTCCTTTACAAAGCTTAAGTGTAAATAACAAACACCAAAAGTTCACGCATGAAAGAGCAACCATTTTGTCTATTACAATTATGTCTTGCTTATATCTTATGGACTAGAAGTCTAAAACCATTTATAGTTCAAACTTGTATTTCAGTATTTGCTTCCATATATAACAATTCTATATTCCACCAATTGAAAGTGGTAAATAATGGATATCTCTTGGGATCCAGATCAAGCCAATGGATGTTGCATATAAGCTTGGATGGCCATGTCTTATATAAGTCACTAGTGTCAAAAGTATCATTTTTTGAGTAATTAGTATGTCTTGATCTTCTCTTACTATGTGCAAAGTGGAAACAATTTCTATTTTAAATTTGATTCCATGTATATTTCTCTATGTTGGAACTTATGTTCTACTAGTCTCCAGCAAGGTTTTTGTCTTTTATGCATTTTATACTACTTTAATATAACAGCTTTTCAAATTCTCAAAACATACACTACAATTTTCCTCTCCACTTGTGGCCATATTCCAAATACCACACATAATACACCATGGATCCTCAACTTCCTTTATGTGCACAACCCATACAAGGATCATGTAATGTGCTACCCCAATTTGCATTAAAAAAATTCGATTCTACCAATTATACCTCTCAAGCATTTCATCAAATAGTTAATTGTGTATTGTTCTTGATTCAATTTGCAATTGGTTTCAAATAGAATAATGATTGTCTTTATGCAAAACATTCATATTAATACTTTCAGTAAATTCCAATTAATACAAAGAGCATATCAACAAGGCAAAGGAGTTGCTTAGCTTCAGGATAAAATTACAGAGTATAATTTCCTAATAGATTTCAACATTTTATCAACTCTTGTATACATAGGAAAATATTCATTATGACCTAAGACTCCTTGATGTCTATCATATGAATCGCACTGTATCCTCCCCTTCAAGATTACTAGAATTGTACAATCAGCACATACATGAGTCTCAAAGCATGAACTAAGATTGCTGGAAGATAATGAATCCCTTTATTGTCAAAAAGTCACTAGACGATGGCATTGAACTCCTTCTAAAGCTCCCGATGTATATATATTATAACAGTTGTTTTGTGTTAACCATGAAACGGCTCCAAAGAATGATATTGACGCATGGATATGATTTCTTTAAAGGCTGAGTGAGAAGATTAAAAAAATACGATTCACCTTTGCCACAGGAGTTGGGTGAGTGTCACCACATCTTTTATAATGACACCTTTATAATCACCGCATCTTTTATGTAGTTGTGGCCCCCAATCGAATGCACTTTAAAAGACTTTTCAAAACTTATTTGTATTTAAACTCTGTCGACTCTCTTTCCCGATCTCACGTCTTTTGTGTAGCTGGCATTCATAGATAACTCGACACCTCTATGCTTCAAAGGCACTGACAAGGATGCAAAAGACTTCAGAATTAGCAACTCCTTCACAAAATGTGTGATGGTTTCCTCAAACGATGGAGCTTATTTAAGTCGCTAAACATTAAAGACGACTCCTTTAATATTTGCATCAGCATGAGAGCATTAGAGCTATAATAAGTATTTAATTATCATACTCATATTTTGGAATAATTCCAAGCTCCCGTATATCTCCTTCAATTGCTACAGAATAATTTCCAACTCCTCGATACCTCCAATTTGTCGTCCCAATATGATGGCTTGTAAAGTTGTGTCCTTCAAAGAGTGGACAAAATAAATTTTAAGATGCCCAACTGCTTCACCATATAAGACGTCTACCTCCAGATATTACTGTTTGCATAAAATAGTCGATTCCTTTCCTTACCAGCCAATCTTCACACCCGTTTGTTCACATTCATTTGGCTAATTTGGCATTGCTTCACCTGAAATCTTCACTCTCAAGGCATCTCTTGGACTGTGGCAAATGAAGATGGTGAAGACATCTCTTGGACTTAACTCAGTCGATATAGATTTGATTGGCTTCACTCCCATTGAGCGTATAGAAAGGCAGAAATACCACTTTCCTCTCATAAAAATTAAAGCCAAGCTATTAAATCCGCTTCAAGATTTGAAACATGTAACCAAACTCAGGAATTAGTATTAGTTCAATACCCAAAACCATAATTGTTTTCTATCAATTTTTGTCACACTTCAATGGATGTATGGCTCATACAATAAAAGTTGAAGCTGACAAATCAATATAAACTCAACCTTTATTCTATCAAACTTCAATCGCTAAAATCAACTGCAAAATCTGAGTTACTTTGCTAGTAAAGAAATTGGGTTTTCGTCCAATTCTGAGAACATGAGGTTTTCGTCCTCAAGTTACGAGAAAGCCAAGCTTTCCAAAACCAAAATCAACCAAGCCTCCTGCAATGAGCTTCCTAAAAACTTTTTTTATTTTGCCTTGTCTCTTGGCTTTTTGCTTGCCTGACTATTCAAATTTCTTTTCTTTTTAAATTTCCAAATTGTGACAATTTTTGAATCCACATTTAATAAGTCACTTTAAATATAATATTATTTGATTAATAATATTTCCTTTTGAATTAACATTTGGAAGAAAATATTAAATAATTAAAATAATATCATATTTCTCCATGTAATCCAAAATGGGACATTACAAATCATCCATATAAACCACAAAACAATATCCCACCAGACTTCTTGAAAACCCTCTATACAAATTTCTCAAGATGTGTGATAAAGAGTGTGTGTGTGTGTGTGTGTGGTGAAAAATCTCATTTGCTTCTTTGCTCACTTAGATTTCCTATAAGGACATGACACTTATCCATCCATTTTGGAAATAAGGCATTATCACTTCAAATTAGAGTAACATCCATTTGCTGAGAGCTACAATGAAACCCCCCATATTGAATGTCACATCTCTATGTGAGCTTCCAAATTCCTCCAGCAATTAACTTAGATATACTGACTTAGATGCTACAGTTGCATAGCTTGCCAAAGTTTCTATAGATGAGGCAGCTTCTACACATGGCATGGCTAGTGAAGTAGCACTGCAGCTGATTGTGGTTCAAATAAAATTGAACTAAATGTTGACTTTGACGTTTTTCATGAAGAGCATTATGAAGATTATTAAATATCATTTGTAATTTCCATTGTGTATTGACATTTGACAAATCAATGAATTATGAATTAACGAGATTTAGTTTTTGCAAATTATGAGGTATTAAAATGTTTTGTTTATTGGCAACTGTGAGTATCACTGTTTTTATATTTTATAATTTTTAAAAAAATTATATAAACATTATTTTATATGTATGTGCCAAATCCATACTCGTACCCAAGGAAAAGATATCGTCATACCACCATTCCCAAACTCTCTCCCTGTACCACAAACAGCAACTTAAATTTTCTTTATGTAGACATGGGTTTTTAAGCCTTCAAACAAACAAATCCACATATGTAAAAATCTTTGGATCCTACTTGTGTACATTTTCTGCCTAAAAGGGCTACACATTAATCTCAATTTCTCAATCAAGATATTACTCAAAATCATGTTCAAAGATACACAAACCGCAGTTTCAAATGTAAGGTTGTATCGTGGACATAACACTCCTTGACAATGAAGAAACTACACATAATAAATGGAACTGGTGATGGTATCTGGAGATGTATTAAATCATGATCTGCAGAATATGTCATAATCAATACTTTCTATTGGCAATTGCAACAAAGAACTCTGCCACAGTTCCAAATGAAGATGCATCCAGTATGAACTAATGAAAAAAACTGAAATATTTTGAGCATTACAGATAATTAATTAATAAAAAATGTAAAATCTCTCACACCTGTTGAAGATCAAGACCAGATTGAGTATTGAGGTTTCCAGTATTTAGCATATTTTCAATGACCTTGCTAATACTCCCCGGAGGAACCTTTTCCATCACCTTCTTCACCTTATTTACTGTAAAGTAAATTACCAAAAAATAAAAATTCCAGAAAGATAATTCTAGTAAAGAAAAACATTAACAGTTAAAAATAAAGTATTTTCAAGTTTCCGATGACATTGATAATATTCCCTAAGAAAGGTTGTCCATCTAAGGTGTATTTGAATGAAGGAAGTTGATCAATAGATTTGTTGATATACCAATGAAGCAAACAAGTCTCTAAGATACAAATATCATTAATGCCCAATGGATTGCAAGGAGGGAACCTCTCTAAAGAACAAAATGCCAAATATGCTATCTCTACCAACCAGAGCTTGAATCACACCAAGAACTAAAGATAGCATGTGAGTTAAAACACAAGTTGAAGGCAGAAAACTACACTAGAAGACTATGTTGTCAAATCAGTCTTGTGTGATGCATCAGATTGTACACTGAAGCACAATAGGATAAAAACTTCATTGGTGACCCAAACATTAAACCCATAATTATTAAATTGAAAAGGTGCATTTGATGTTATATCCAGGAAATCTATATGGAAGCATTGACACTCGTACAACAAAGAGTAAGGCATATTCCTTGCAAACACATAACTAAGAACAAGATTCAGATTGAGAGATGGACCAATAAATTGAACTACCAACTATACATTGCCATGGCCCTCATAACTTCTTCTCTACATGAGAAATGCAAATTGGAAAGAGGATCTGCAGTGTCATTCAATATTATATCCTTACTTTTACCAAGCTTGACCACAAGTTAGCAAAGTTCACATGCAAACAAGGCCATCTCACTAATTCTACAAATCATCACAATGATGAGAGAAGCACCACATCATGTGAAATAGAAACCAAAATATAATATGCCATACAATCATCATCATAATTGATATGGTGTCGATAACAGATTTCAAATTTATCATTGTGAGAACCACGAAGAGTCAACAGGAGAAGTTGCACCATTTTTATTACAATAATACTCTTGGAAAAGTTAAAATGTTATTGGAGAATTAAAAATTTGCCAATAGGCTTTGTTTTACCAAGGTTGACCACAAGTTGGCAAAGTTCACAGAAGCCAACAAGGCCATCAACCTATCTCTACAAACCATCAAGGTGATGAGAGTACAAAACTACATCAAGTGAAAAGTCAACAAAAAATATAATATGCTATACAATAATCATAAACATGAATACTGTGACAAACAACAAAGTCTTCAAGCTTATCATTGTAAGTCCCAAAGAGAGCTGATGAGAATAGATACCCCATTTTTATTCCAATAATACTTTTGACAATTAGACAATCCATGGCCAATCCAAAATTAGCCAACAACTACTTCATAGAGCCTCATAATGGTATTACAAAAGGTTTTTGGGACACAATATGTCCACCACCTACAAAAGAAAATCTCTCTAAACAATATCAATGGCCATCCTAAAATCTGCAAAGCAGCAAAAATTTAGAAGACCACAAATGTGCCTCCTCAATAAAAACCCTAGGAGTGAACAAGAGACTAATACTTTGGAAATCACTAACAAAGCTTGATTGTCCCATCTCCTTAAGATCTTCACAATCCAAGTGCTTAAAAGGTATTCCTCTTGTAGTCATTAGGGTTTGAGCTATCCCCCAACATATGATTGAGATAAATAAATTAACCTACGATGTAATAATTTAATTACCATCTAGATTGTATGCACTATACTTGTATTAACTATATTTTCCTAACCTTATCCACTTATTAAGTCATAGTCCTAAGAAGGCAAGAGAGAGAATTTTAAAATAATGAAATGTAAGCCCATGTTGACACCCATAGAGACAAGACAACATTTGTCTCAATCTGATCCATCTCCTCAAGTGAATGCTATTTGCTATCGTCAACTGATTGGGAGTCTCATTTACTTGATTTGCACCAAGGCTATGTCATTGAAAGGTAGCAAAGTGCATGCTGATGTATATTTCTAGTACTATGGAGCAAGATCTAGAATAAGAGAAGAATGATTAGTTCATTTTAAATAGTCACATGAACATAGACTATGTAGGATCCATCAATGATAGAAAATCTACATTTGGATTTGTATTTTTTATAGGGTCTAGTGTAATTTCTTCAAGAAGAAAAAAAAAGTTGTTCACTCTTCCACTGAGGCAAAATATTGCATAGTAGGTGTAGTTGTCTATGAAGCAATATGGTTACATTGTATACTTGCAATAATGGGAGTGAGGCAAAAACAACCAACAATCTTGTATTGTGACAATCAAAGTGTTCGAAAAATTGTTCATAATTTAGTTTCCACGAGTGCATGAAAAATATTGAAGTTCAATGCCACTACATATACAAGCACATTCCATAATACTTAGTCCAATTTTGCCCTACTCAAGATCAAGACTACAATGTAATGGGGGAGAAAGGAGCCAAGAGCGACAAGAGCATGTTAGGAAATTTTGTCAATATAATAATAGTAGATAAGCTAGTATAGTTTGTGTGGTAAATACATTATCACTTCACAAATTAATATGTAAATATTTCGTTTGATAATATAGGTTAGCGTGTTTACTATTTAAAACAAAATTGTTAGAATATGCACTACTATAGAAAACATTTGTTAATCTACTATTGAATATTTGCTATGTTACACTGCCGTCGGGGACGGGGGGACAGGTTTCCGGGACGGGGGGACAAAGGGGCCTCAATTGGGGACAGTGGGGGGACGGCGGCGGCGGGGGTGGGTTGTATATACTATATACTATACATATGGTACTTAAAATGGCTAGTTATGAAAAGATGTATAAGACTATTAAGAAGTAAAATAGCAAAATTGCAAATGCCAAATTGATATACTAAATAGTAAATACAGAATACTTGAACATTGAACAATGAACATTGAAGTTTTCAATATCAAATTACTAATAATAAATTAGAATACTCAATACTACAATTATCGAATTGGCAAATGGAAGATTTCTATTATATGATATCAAAAATATTTGATCATAAAGATGATTACAATGAGTAGCATGATATCAAAACAAGTACAAAATCAAAATAAAAAAAGTGTTAAATATTTTTTTTAACCACATCTTTTAAGTGGCCGCCGTGGGGCCCGCCTGGGCGTCCCCGAGACACTCGAGGGATGCCCAGGCGTCCCCCTCAGCGTCTCGGGGACATTGGGACGTTTCCGCGTCTCCGGTGGCGAGGGAGAAAAATGGTGGCGCCGCCGAAAACTTGGGAACATTGTCCCCAAGTCTCCGAAACGTCCCCGTTCCGGGAACGCTAGGGCTTAGGGGGGGGACGCGTCCGCGGGGTTCACTGAATATTTGTAAACAAATATTGTTACAAATTGAGGTGAATAAAATGTACCACTTATCCTAGATAATTGAATCAAAGCTCTACTATTATGTTCCAATAAATGATGTGTCGGGACAAAGAGTAGAGAAACACCAAGCCAAGAACCTTGTCAACTCCCCACCAAATTTGAGAAACTCAATCAAAATTCCATCACAATATGCTGCTTTACTAGGACACAATTTGTAAATAGATTACTCAATCTCCCCACCAAGAAAAAACACAAACGAGGAGATTTTGAACACAAGTTGATCAAGAGCATTTTAAACAAAACTAACACAAGTGACCAATAGTCAACCTCTGATGGGTAAGTTTCTTTCAAGAGGAAGGTACATCAACAAGCCTTAAGGGAGTCATAAAGCACATCAAGGAGCTAATGCAACCTAACACAAAAATCTTGCATTTCTTCCACTATATGATGTGGCAATAATCACTATAAGTGGTGTATACAGAAGGTTGGTCACTATCTAGGAAATAACAAGGAATCTAATGAAGGGATGTGCATTCTTCACTCTACAATTGATTCATGAGGAAAGATGAATTAGAATGATGAATTGTGTAGGTGAAGTAAAGAAAATATAAGAGCTAGAAAAAGAGGGAAGCATAAGCAATGGAACACTAAGCAGCAAAATCAATCATGATGCCAATTTAATCAAAAGATAAGGTGGGCCTCTCTAGTTCAAAAGCCAAATTTATCAAAATCAAACATTAAAACTGATCAAACAACTTTGACTAAAGGCAATCACAAAAAATATAAGTTGCACACTTCCTCTACTTTCATCACTTGATTTTCATGTCTCAAGCCTAAATGTTAGTCACAGTATTTATTTATAATGAAAGGAGGACCCGCTCAACATTCTCATAAGTATCAATAAGAAAGATAATCTCATGCTATGAGATAGCATCTACGATGGCATACTACACCATTGCAATCTTGTAAGCAATATAAATACCATCATGATTTACTAAATCCCATCTATGTTATCATTCAATTAGACAAGGGCACAACTAGCCTCACACATTCCAACCGATTCATTATTGTCATGTAGTTATGTATATCAAACCATTAATTATCCTTCCTTGTAGCCAAGACTTGAGCTTGCACCATTTCGAGTTTCTTCGCTTTGAGTCATGAAAGGCATGCATCCAAATAGATTTTGTTTATGAAATAAAAGAGCTTCCTCTCAACTCTCAAAGCTTACAAGAACTACCGAACTAATTGGAACCGAATAATAATATTGTCATGTAGAGTCATCCCAATTCCATCAAGAGAAATATCCCTCAAATCCAAGATATCAGGACAAAAAGTATGATCAGCTTGAGGAAGCCATGAACTCAAAGGTTGAGATCCTTATCCTATCATACTCTTTTTTGTGTAGAATAAAGCTTTGGAGAATGTCTTGCTCTAGAAATAGGCAAACTATAGAGGCAAAATAGAAAGCAACAACCACATCTACAAGTGGAGTAACTTGTCTGTGAAAAAATTTCAAAGACATACAATTGAGAGGAACTCATTATAAAACACTAGTCCATGATGACCCAAGTACTATCAAGCTCCCAATGACTCCTACGCTCCACTATATGAAAAAACCATAAGGTCATCCTCATTCCTCATACGAACAAGGATAGAATAAGGAAGTACAGTACCAAGTCCAACAAAAAAGGTTCCAAAAATATTGATAAAGACATCAACAAAGAAGTTTGAAAGATTTAAAGGGCTCCTTGGAGATAGAGAGAATACCATAAACATTTTGTGGGTGTGTTAGAAACAATATCAAGTTTATATTTATACAAGTTATCATTGTCACCTATTACTGTCTACTCTCATGTATATGAGCTAATAACAATATCTCCTCCATGATTGTTAAAGGATTCTTTGTAGACCAAGATTCTTATTTTAGAACTCAGTTAACAAATTATCAATTAATGATATTTTTTAGGGTGTATCCCCATAAAGCTTTATTAGCTTCTACAATTAGTTATTTCTACAACTTCCTCAAGTTTGAGATTGCCTAACTGTTCTTGCCCTAACAACGAATAACATTTAGCTACCTCAAGCATAATTTGGCAAAGAAATCAACCAAAATGACCTTGCCTATCATTAGCATTCACAATTGCTCGACCCTTTTCGGTTCCTCATTCTAAATATGAACTTGATGTACCACAAAATTATCTTAATCCGAAATCTCCATCACAGAACAAATTTAGCAACACCTTCTCAATTAACCCTTTATCCGAACAATCTTCAATAGAAAACTCCTTTTTATTGGTCACTCATTGCAAAAGCCATCTTCATGAAAGTCTTCCTATTTGTATTTCTGCTCACCAAACAGTATTAATGGTCTTCATTGCTTCATCTACTTCACTCAATGTTGCTTCATCATGCTTATTACAATAATCTGAATTGTGATGGCTCAAACCTTTCTATTTGGAGCAGCTATTATCTCTCCTATATGGAATGGAAGTAGATCAATCATTACAAGTCTCAAATCTATCAATCAATATCATTGTATCATATATCCTTCCCTACCTCTCATGTGCACCAAAAATAAACCATTATGTGCAATGGAACTACTATTGACTAAACTAAACACCCAAATATAGAACCAATTATTCTCTTGTGTTCATCTAGTGTAAACTTACCTCAGACAACCATAGGGCTTTTTGCATTATGTACTTCTCCGCACTTATCTAAAGATAATTTTCTTTCATTCTTGATCCCCTCTGAAAATTCTATGGGAACACCAAATTCCACCTTTACCAAGCATGCTTGGCAAGAACTAAAATAGCAGTGTAAATGCTTTTTGCAAAAAAATTGTTTCGACTAAAACGCAGCTAAAACCACAAAAATAAACATTTCCTTAGGATGGAATATAAAAACAAAATATTTTCTATTTACCTCAGCACAAAAGCAACAGATGTAGTCTAGCAAGTTCAAAAAGATCTACATGTTTTGTCAACAAAATAGATTGAGACTATAAGAAACTGGACCACATAAATATCTGATATTGCTATAACTTTCCCATATTTTTAACAGGAAGCATAGCCATGTGCTATAATCTGTGTCACAAGTTTCCAGGGAAATAATAGAATGGACAATCTTTTTTCATAAAAGTTTTATTAAAACCAAAAAATCAATTGTGTGTATAAGAGAAAATCCTACTATCTTGAAGAACAAATTCAGAACTGGTATCCTGCATCTCCCGCAGAAGTTGTGCCCTAACCTTGAATAACCATTCCTGGAGCTTCTCCTGCAAAGCAAAATGGCTATATAAAATCCAACAGTAGAAAACAAATCAAAGAATACTAGAGATACATAATTCAAGAAATGTCTATTAAGTTTCAAGAACAAATAAAAGATACTACATGGTAGACTAGTAAAACACCTTTAACTAATAATAAATGTTCAATAATATGAAGCCATTGCCCATTTAAGGAAATCTAATTGATCTAACATAAAGAAGACCACCAATTAGCTGTGACTTCATTATATTGACCAAATTAGTCAGAATTTAATAAAATGTTAAGTCCAGAATACTATTCATGGATTGGTCCATTACATATATGAGGAAATATACCTTTACATAAATAGTCAACAAGTGACCAGGTAGCAAAACTTCATGATTCTGTAATGTATCTGGATTGTCTGGTGCAGCAGTTTCATCTACAAGTGCAAAAAGCTTTTGTAACATGAAGCTGAAAACAATAAACCATTTAAAATTAAAATCAGTCAACTGAAAGTGAAATGCTTTACACAAGAAAAGTAATGCACTTTGAATAAAATAACATAAGATGGACTGGGTGGGATTTCCATATCTAACTGTAGAAGAATACTTAAAACATAGAATAAATTATGCTTCATACCTATACACTAAAAAAAAATTCACAAACTCAATGCCTTTGCTAGGAAACACATGGAATATGTTTTCTATCATGGAGACACAGGTCTAGATCAGAGACACGTCCCTCCAACCTCAGAGACATGGCCCCACATTCATTGGAAGATATACGTTGTGTGCAGCATAGTTTAACAAATTGCCTAGCAATTACCAAATCTTGAAAGAGGATGCATAGTTTGAGCCTTTCTCAAAGTGGATAGCTAACCATTTCGTATTCGAACATGAGACACTGTATCTCCATACCTAATAACAAAATTGCAAAAAAAAACTATATTTCCTTTATGTTTATATGTAAGGTTGCAAATGGTTACAAAAAATATAAATATTCATATATATGTTATGCTTATCAATACAAGTCAATACAGTCGGTTTCAAGAGCTGGCTACAGCACAACTTTTAACATTTTCAATCAAGACAATTTTGACATCTGCTAAACCTTCTTAAAAGTTAAGTCTTACTATCCTCTACAAAACCAGAACATGCCCCACTGACCAAAATACAAGGTTAACCACATAAATTGAAATTATGACTAAGAGTAGGATGTACCTACAGATTTTGTGGAGAACTATCTAAAGTGAGATATTATAGGGTGAAATACATCCTTCTTGGACTCATTTCTGAGGTGACTTGACAAAATTTAGAAGCAACTAAGTCAAAAGTTTATTCATCCAAATTAAGTAAAGCATAAAGTGTTCAGTTCTTAACTCCACTCTTAGCATCTACAATCAAGAAAAAGTTGAAGAAAGTAACAAGAAAACGGTATGGACTTATGGTTCTAGAAATTATAACTGGCAGTCCTTGGCCAATATATCTAAAAAGATGCTAATTAAGGGAGTGCCAATTTCTTCTTTCACAGTTACTTCCGATTCTCACTCTCACTCTTAAAAAGAATTATTCAGGAAGCTTTGGTTGCAAGGCCTCTATATCTTCCACCAGGTGAGGAGATGCTTAAGATGATTGAAAAACAAAAAAGTGTACTGCAAATGGAGGATTTTACTTAGATCTAGGTGAGGAAAAGTCACTCGAATGTTATGGATTGTTGGACAGATGTGTGCCTCCGACCGCTAATCACCACCTTTACTCAGCTTGCCCCTTCTTTCCCTGAGTAGTTGATTGTAGAATTAGGCATAAGAACTTTGATTTCTCTCAGATTCTCCAACATACAATAAAGTAAGTTAAAATAGAACAAATGATAATCAATTAAGATAATGCTTTACATGCAACTAGGACTGGATCTCTGTTAGCAAGGATTTTTATAACATTTTGAAGCTTGCTCAATCATATTCATGGGAAAATTTTCTTCATCAGGATCAGAGAAGTTGTGGAAAAATAATTAAAAATAATTCTTACACAAGAAGTAGAACTAAGTATTATTAATGGGATTGCAAATATCTAAAATAATATTGAGCACAAGTCAAGGTCCTAGGTAAAATGGTTACCCCATGAACAAATAACTTGGAAACTAAAAGTTGACTGCGCAACCAAAGGTAATCTAGGTATAGCTGAGGCAGAAATGTATTTTGTGCGGCACTTTGGGAAATATGGTCAACATATATTCTATTCATTATCCCTATGACAACAATAATGGAGCAGAAACAAGAGGTGTGGTGCAAGGTCTCAGGAAAGCTAAAAACAAATGTTATACAAAGATTGTTTTTAACGTGATTCTGTGCTGGTTATTCCAGCATTAACTAAGCAATCCACACCAAACTGGAAGCCAAATGGAGTTTCCATACAATCTCCTTCCATCATTTTTACCAAGAGGCCAATAATGTAGGATCCCTCCTTGATAATGCAAGCATCTCTCAAACTAAATCACCCTCAATACATAGTTGGATATGGATACGTGGAAGGACCTAGCAGATCTATGGGCAATGACAAGGAGGAAAAGAATTCTCTAACCTCGATCCCATGGATTAATGTTTTGATTTAAATTAAGGATGGGGAAGAAGATATTTTGGATTGATGTTAGCATTGAGTGGAAGGCAATGCAGCAATGACGAGTCTTATAAGGTTGGGTGTTCCTTGAAGTAATTTCATCTCCCAAGTCATTCACTGGCACCCAGGTTGGTGTTGTAGTTATTCGTTGTGTTTCAATTTACTCCACCAACATTCTTCAATCATAACACTCTGTTATTTGTGCCCTCATTCTAACATTAATTCTCTCCACTAGTCCCTTCCATTATGTTCCTCTCAAGCACAGATTCTAGTATGCAATGGCACTAAAGGTCATGTAAAATCAAAAAGAAAGGAAGATGGATGAGGGAGGAAGTGTAGCAAATACTTATGAAGCTTAACAACAAACCTCTAAGAGTATAGAGGTTCAAGGTAATTCATCAAAAGTAACTTCAGGTGTTTTCAATACACCTTTTTGTTTTATTTTCTATTTTGAGAAAAAGACATTGGGAGATAGTGTGACCAACCAAGTGAACTCAATGGTTAAATCAGTTGGAGGACAGGACATGGTGGGAGTAAAGAAAAGATTTAGAGAACAACTAACCATAGCTATCTCTCATGAATTATCAACAAACTTTATTCAATTCTCAATAAAAAATAAACACAAGGGTTAAACTCATGTTCTCCCTTTCTCTTTCAGAACTTCTTTCTACTCTTTCAAGCTAAAAATAAAAACCAAAGAAGTGTGAGGACAACACAATAATTTAATTGGTTTAGACAAAGGATGCACACAAGATTAAGCAAATCATATTAAGGAAACTATATACAAAGCTGCAATGACCACACTTTGCTGAAATTAGCAATACAAATCTTGTAATTTTTAGGGAATCAATTTGCTTTACCTAAATAATGCATACACACGATCATAAAACTCAAACTGTAATTTCAGTAACAAAATAGGAATACAAAATTCTATTCATGTGTGATATAAGAGGGATTTGCTGCACACGGGTCTCTTTATTCTCAAGAGATCACTGGGGAACGAACTGCCCTTATACACCTATACTTGAATAGATTGATAAAACTATAAAGAAATGCAAAGAGAGCTCTAGGCCAAAGGACATCAGTGCGGTTTCAGGACGCCAACGCGACACGCTGTCGTCTAAAAGGCGCGCTGCCGTCCTAATCTACGAGGAGCTCAGGAGCTCAAGCGGGCAAAACTAAGTCTTGCCTCTATTCTAGATTCGTCGTTTCAAACTCGAAAAACCACCAGGACACTAGCACACTGCGTAGGCGTCCAGAGCCTAGATTTTTGGGAAACGTGTTGCCAAGCTTTTGTCACTTCGCCATATGTCCGCATGGAGTCAAAATCGCGAAATTCTGACTCATGGGATTTTGTCATTAATGTTTTTAAGGTGTCATAAATGCTAGGCAAGATGCAAAAATGTGGAATTGCCCCTAGGTGCAATTCAGCGACATTACATCATGAAAAGCGAAATGCAAATGCCACTTATATTTATAACCATTTTACAAAGTTTGCATGAGAAAATTAAAAAATTAAAAAGTTAAATAAAAATCTTGTGCTCTTAACAATTTCTTGTGCATAAAGCAAGCTTATTATACAATGTTGTCCACAAATATCAAACCCTAAACCAAGAAATCTTTAAATAAATTTCTGAAAAGGATATCTATCAACTAAAAAAGATAGCCTACAAATAGCCTTTTAAGTTCTAAAAATAGATTTTTCAAATTATGATTATCTTCTCAAAAATAGTGACAGCTAATAATAACATGAGCTAAAAATAGCAAATCTCACAACTTGCTCTTGGCAACAACTCTGGTGAATATTTTTTGTTTTGACCATGGCATATCCTTTGAAGAAGTCCTAAAACCTTTAAGACCAATCTTGGTGCCTTGTATTTCATAAAGCCTTCCTTCTGTTGATTCTTACACCGAACCCTAGGTGAAATAAGCATCCTTAGATACTATGAAACACTAGCATTCATCCTTTACTTGATGACAATCTTCATACAATGACCTTGAAGCACCTTGACTAAAGAGTGATGAAAATGATAACTTTTTCAATGTTTCCTTTCCAAACTCTCGTTGCCTTATGCTTGATTGGTTAACTTGATGTTATGAAACTCAAGGGCAAGAGAATAACATCCAATCCCCTTTAATGCCAAATCCCTATTCCACTATGTTAAAAACTTAAAAGGGGGCACTTTCCTTCGAGAAATTGTACCATTCCCATCCCTAAGACATTTTAAGGACACAAACAACTAGGAGATGTCCTTCAAGTTGTACCCAAACTGGACAAGTAGCACAAATCCTTTTGAATTTTTATTGTTTCTTTCAAATAAAGTTTTTTTTGTTTTTTCTATGTTTGCACCTCTATTGCTGTTTTTTCAAAAAAAACTAGTAATATGAGTGGCAAGAACAATTATGCTAGTGTTGAGATAACCAAACTTCTGCCAAACCTTTTATGGTTTCTACCATAGTAACGAGACTCAGACTCGGCTAGGGTGACTCGACTCAAGACTCAGGACTAGGTGCCCAAACTCGGCGCAGTCTCGGCAAAATGAAAAAACCCTAGAAATTTAGACATTTTTAAGGATTTAAAACTTGTTTCAAGCAACCTTTATTGAACAAACCTTAAAGACACAATAACATCATTAAATAAAAGCAAATTTGATCACATACACAAGTATACATCGATCACATAAGTATAAAGTACACAAATTATAGCTGAGTTGCTGAAGGAAATAGCACACTTAGATATATAAAATTATAGTCAA
This sequence comes from Sequoiadendron giganteum, assembly GCA_007115665.2. Lineage (NCBI taxonomy): Eukaryota > Viridiplantae > Streptophyta > Pinopsida > Cupressales > Cupressaceae > Sequoiadendron > Sequoiadendron giganteum. Next base: position 616,060,057 of record CM021104.1, read on the forward strand.
ATGTATACAAAACTCATGGAATATGAAATCCATGACATCAAATGTTCCAAACAAGAAATATCAAAACAAAAACTACAAGTCTATGGCTCAAAGGAGTTTGCATCCTTCCAACGAAGGCATCTAAGGTGGGTCCTAGATGATGTAGCAATTGCAACCATAGTCTCTGCTTGTGACTCAATGCCACCCTCACCAACATTAGTTTTGGATGTGTTTGCTCATGCTTTAGCCTCCTCCTCTGCCACGGCTATAGACTCAACTTCTCTATCTACTCGATCAACCCAATCAAGGTCCTCGTCACTAACACAAGTATACATCGATCATATAAGTATAAACACAAATTGTAACTGAGCTTCTCAAGGAAATAGCACACTTAGATATATAGTCAAAGACTCAAATGTATACAAAACTCATGGAATATGAAATCCATGACATCAATTGTTCCAAACAAATATGACATATCAAAACATTCAAAACAATAACTAGAATTATATGGCTCAAAGGAGCCTGCATCCTTCCTACGAATGTGTCTAAGATAGGTCCTGGATGATGCAATAGCCATAATCTCAAGTAACAAGGAAATTGCCCTAATGGAGTTGAGGGGCAGTGCCCTTTATGGGGGTCTAGGCACAGTGCCTCTAGTGGGGTCGAGGGGCAACACCCCTCGTAGGGGTCTAGGGGCAGCACCCCTAGCAAGGGTTTGGGGGCAGCGCCCCTAGTGGGGTCAAGGGGCAACGACCATTGTGGGGGTCTGCGAGCAGCGCCCCCAGCGGGGTCAAGGGGCAACACCCCTTGCAGGGGTCTGGGAGTAGCGCCCCCAATTGGGTCAACGGGCAATGCCCCCAACGGGGGCAAGGGGCAACACCCCTTGCGGGGGTCTAGGAGTAGCGCCCCCAGTGGGGTCAAGGGGCAACACCCCTTGCGGGGATTTGGGGGCAGCACACATCATTTTGCAAACCTTCATGGCGTACATCATTTTGCATTCACAATAAGTAAAAAAAAAAGTTTTAACTTTAAATTTCGTGTAATTTTTGCACTTTTCAAACCCTGCATGTTGCTGAGTCCTGCTGACAGGACTCACCTGGACTCGGCAAGTCTGGCGAGTCCACCAGACTCGGCAAATCCAGCTAGTACTCGGTAGGACTCGGCGGAGTTCGAGTCCGAGCCCCCAGGGTGACTCAACTTGAGACTTGCTGAGTCCTGGCGAGTCTAGGCGAGTCCCATTACTATGGTTTCTAGTTTCTACCATGGCTTCAACAAGCTCCAACATACCTCCAAGCCAAACCACAAAGGCTAACTCACACCACTCATCATTGTGTTGTTCCAAGCATTACACTTCAGAAATCAAATAGTGCAGTCACCAGGGTATTCCAAGTGACAATCATCAGGCTCATGCTATGCCAGGTCATTTGCCAACACCTCATGCAACTACTAACCACACAACAGCCATCAAGGGATAATGAGTCACACATGGAAATGGCTCCACTTCCATAGGAGCAGTTCAACTTACATAACAACTCTTGACCTCCACAACATGTAATCTATACACACATATCTATAACATAGCTTATCAAATATAGAAAAAAGAGATAGATAGGCACATAGCACTTGAAGATAGCAATCATCGATCTTTCTCGAGACTTTGTCATGTTCAGGACGAATAGATAAATAAAATATCTTTTATTGTTTTAGATCTCTATCTCTCCCAACCTTTGCACTACTTTGTCTTATTCCACACTTGAATATAACTTCATCTAGATCCTCATCTAGAGAGTTGTCCACCAAGATTCAACCTACACCCCAAATCAATGTCATCAAAGTCATTTGTCATCTTGCATGAGCTATTGGACGCAACTAGTCTAACACCTCAACATTAAACCTCAAGAACTATCAAACTCCCTACTAAGTCATTTCAAAATGGCCAAACCAATGTAAAAGTGTATAGACATCATGACCAAGAATGAAATTGCAAAAGCACTCATGGACTAGCAGAAATTTTTGTTGATCCAATTCACAAAAGTCCATGAACAAGCAATTTCATCGAATTCATCATCAGATAAAGAGAAGATCAGGTAAATCTTTTGGTGGTCAAGTCTCCCCCTAGGTTTCAAGTAATTCACAAAATTCCATGAACAAACAATTTTTGTTGAGCCAATTCATCATCAGGTAAATCTTTTGGTGGTCAAGTCTCCCCCTGGGTTTCAAGCAAATCTAGACATTCTATATTTGAAGGTAAGATTATAGCCAACACAACAAATAATTGGTTAGATAAGTTAGAAGCTAAAATTCAATGAATGACTTTCTAGACAAAGAGAAGATCAAGACTATACTTTTGAAAGTAATTTTGTCCATCAAGAAGTTGTGGCAAGCCCATGCACTTTGGAAGAAAGACCAAACAAAAGACGAATTTGGTTCAACATGGGAGCAATTCCTAGAAACCTTCAAGAATGAATACCAACCTAAAGATGTTTATGATGATCACTACATGCAGTGACAATAGTGGTGGCAAGGATATGACAAGTTAGTCCAAGGCTACATCAATGCCTTCCATGATCTCTCTACAAGGTTGGGCTCATTTGGCCTAGACCAACATTGAGTCATCAAGTACAACAGCAGCCTACGACCATCCATTCAATCCATTCAATTCAAGGCAATGGGAGAAGCCTATCACTATGTGGTAACCATTGACGAGTTCAAGCATAAGGGCAAGGAAGAAACAACCTTTGCTCGAAAACACACACTTGTTTCAAAAAAGTTCAAATCATACAAGACATGTAAATGGTAAAAAAAATAGACCCTCCAACAGTAACAACCATGCTCAAAATAATTTATGCATGTGGATTGTAACAAAGGAGGATGATGTCAAGAACTCGAATGGAATAATTGACCAAGATGCCAATGTCCTAATCAACACCAAATGAGCCATAGTTGGAAAACTCGGACTTGGCAAAAACTCGGCTGGCCAAAAAATTCAACTCGGTGAAAACTCAGCAAAAAAATCGACAACTTAAAAATTGCTTAAATTAATTTAGAAACGCATTTTTTTTTGCAAAATTCATTGACAAGATGTATCCAATGAGTCCATATATGAGTACAAAAGTGTTTTCTTTTAAATTTGATTCATTTAAATACAAATTCAGTACAGAATCGCATCATCATGTGAAATCTTGATACAATAGTTACCTGGCAACTATTATGAATTTATGATGATTGTCTTTGAAAATCATCATCATAATTCATAAATTGCATACTACAACATTTGACATCTTCCTCAATGCTAGTGTAGTGTAAACTTGGGGAGAATTGATGATATTATGATAGTGATAAAGATAATTGTTTAAGTTGTCAATTCCAATCTCCACTCCCAAATCCCCTCACTATAATAAAATTTCTTATATGAGAAGAGATCCCAATAACTAGTGGGGGTCTAGGGGAAACGCCTTTTCATGAAACCACACAAACCTTCATAATGCACACTATTTTCACAATTTTATCACTTAAGGGAGAAATTAGGTATTTGGCAAATTTTTATGAAGAATATTTGCTCCCCAAGTGCTATGTGAGGAAATGTGAGGGGCGTTCATGCATTTATAGGGAAAAATCATGAGAGTTTTTACTATTTTTTTGATTTTTTTTGCAATTTTTTATGCATCTGGCAAGTTTTTGGCAAGTTCTCACCAATAAAAATCAATGAGTACTTGACAAAAACTCGGCGAGTCCGAGTGGCAAGTTAACCTTCAAAAAATTCGCCGGCCATTTGGTTCGACAAGTACTTGGCGACTCGCCGAGTTTTCGGTGAGTCTACCATCTATGACATGAGCAACCCCACTAGTGAAAGAAGCTGAAGTAAAGTGGCTTTTCCAATCATATATGTAGGTGCAAAGGCAACCATTGGACTTTTTTATCAAGGATGGTAGCATGAAGAGCCTAATTTTTGCAACAACAATCAAGTGACCAAATTTGCCAACCATGCCCCATCTACAACCTTATAAATTACTAATTAGTATGGATTAGCTCCTACAACACCAAGATATACATGTTACTCTCAAATGTTGCTTTTTATATGCTATTCATCCTTTTTAGTAGGATATAGTTTGTAATGCGGTGCCAATGGAGGTCCATAATGTACTTCATGGGCATCCATACATGCATAGTCACAAGTGCATATACAATGCAAATCCTTGCAACATAATTTTTTGTATTAATAATCGAGCAAACAAAACTTGTATTACATATCAGATACAACTATCTGTTCACTGTCCTATATACTACTGTTTACATACTACTGTTAATATGTTGCAGCTTACATACTGCTGATTACATATTTTCTGTACAGTTGTTTACATGCTGTTTACATATTTTTTATACAGCTGTTTACATGCTGATTATATAAGTAGGTAGTAAGAAATACCAAATTCTTGAAGTGATTCCATGCTCAACACATTCTATGCCAACTCCAAAGAAGACAATGCCATACAACAATGCATACTCAACAATTCATACTTCACCTCCAACTAATACACAACCTATTGCAACAAACACAAATCAACAACTAGAAACCATCTTTCCACAGAACTATTCTATACCTATATATAGAGTCATCCAAGTGATTCAACTCTCACAACAAGCAAAATGGTTCACCAAGTAATACCTAAGAGTTAAGACTCTTAATCTACTTCCTAGACTTAATGCAATCGAGTTACTACTTCATAGGAAGGGACAAATAATCTTAGAGAATCAACTAGCAATAGTCTTTGCAATAACACCATGACCATTCTCATGGCATGTGGTACTTGCAACAAACACTTATAGTCAATGGTACACCAAAGCATCTCCTACATGCTTGTAGTAAGACAAGGATCATCAACCCCTCTCCAACAAGTGTTACACATACTCTAGTAGTGGCACAGGACACTCTGCACAAAATAAGCCCAGCAATAACCAAACTTTCTACAATTTTTACCATGCCTTCTAGAGGGTCTAACACATGTCCAAGTCAAACTATAAACATTAACTCCAACAATCATCGCCACATTGTTTTAAGAGACACTTCAAATGTCAAACAATGCAATTACAACAATAATCCAAGTGGCACTCCTAAGGCTCACTATGCCAAGGCATCCACCAACACATAATGCAACTATCAGCCACCAACCATCATGAGATGATGAGTGACATGGAAACAATTCCAATTCAAAAATGATTCTTGATCTCCATGGCATGTAATCTATATATACATATATGTAACATAGCTTAGAAGATATAGAAGGAAGAGATAGATAGGCAAATCACACTAGAAGATAATCATACGTCTTTCTCAAGTGTATGTCATGTACAAGATGAATAGATAGATAAAATACATTTACTATTTCAATTATATATCTCTCTCATCGATTGCACTAATTCATCTCACCAAGCTTCTACACACATATAACTTCATCTAGAGAGTTGTGCATCAAGGTTCAACCATACCATCACATTCTATGTGGCACATTCTCCCTATTTCAAAGAAATGTTGGAAAATACAAATGCCATTAGTCCCTCATATGCCCTCCTTGAGAACTATGCACCACCCTCCTTGGTAGAAGGTATTCTAAGGTGATTTGTTGAGAGAGGACATAAAGAAAACTTTGATAAAAGCCCACTCAATTATCATGGATAGTTGGACTGATATTAGACATCAACCACTCATAAATATCATAATGACATCTACACTTGGCTCTTATTTTCTCAAAGTCGTTGATTGTACAAGCAAGCACAAGGATGTAGACTTCCAATTTTAGATTTTGTGAGAAGCCCATAGAGAAAGTTGGGGCCTCAAAGGTTATACAAGATATCGAATTAACACGTGTTTGTATACTAGTTAGCACACTAGTAGACGGTGCTTACAAACACATTTTTTGCACCCCATGTCTTCACGTATTGCACAATGCATTGAAACACATTTGTAACAATCACACCTCACTAACTCTCTTCAAGACTTTTTTGAACAAAGAATTCCTCAAACCTATGGAGACTAGATATGCCAATTACTTCATGGTTTTAGAGAGGATTCTTGAGGTTAAAGAGACTCTACAATTAATGATGGGTAACGCTATGTGGGGTAGGTGGTTAGTGATACACATAGCTAAAGGGGAATAGTGTGAAGCAAAAGATACTTGATGATGATTGGTTGTCAACTTTGAGATAAACTACTAAATTACTAAAACACAATTTTTTGGCCTTTCTTGTATTTTAAATTTTGAAAATTTATGTATTTTAATTTTAAATCAAAATTGAGATTTATTCTTCTTTGAACTTTTTGTTTTCAAATACATTTGCTCTTTCATCTCGCTAGTTTAAGGGAAGTTTATGAGACATCTAACAACATGGCAAGATGAAGCAAGCTATTCATAGTTGGGATCCTAAGTTGAGAATATATGAGATATATTAAGCCAATTGTGACCTTGGTGGAATAATTTGAACACCAAGATTCATATGGTAGCATATGCTCTAAATCCCAAATGATATGCACCAAGGCTTATTAAAGTGCCTCCTTCTAACAATGAAAAGGTGCAAAAACAGTTCTTAAAGGTCCTTTGAAAGATGTATAGCATTGAAGAGGCAGCCTTACTTTGACAATAACAGATTGCTTTTGTCAATCTTCAAGGTAATGCATTCAGCAAACCAAAGCTAGGATGGATAGGGTTACATTAGCTCAACATGACCCTATCAAATAGCAATCATGGCATGGCAAGGATGCCATGGATTTGAGGATGCTTGCCACTCACCTCTTTTCACAAGTTGCTAGTTCTTCTACTACATCAAGGAATTGGTCCCACATACAACTTCATTCAATCTGTCAATTGGAACAAGCTTACCTCTCGATGACCAAAAAGGTTGGTGGTCATGCATGGTGCCTTGCGACTTCAAGATCGATAGACTCCTGAGCATTGTCAAACTCAATCCACATGTTGGGACGTTGATCCCAAAGATGCCACATAGATTAATGAGGAGAAGACATTAAAGGGCTAGTTGGGGTACCATTGGATGAGGTACTCCCTCATATTGGGAGTGATTCAGACTCAAGACTTCAATTTTGATGCAATGTTAGCAAATGAAGATTAGGTGCACATGCAAATTTTCTCTGTCTTTGTCATTACATTGTAGTTGTAACTTGTAGACTTTGGGTATTTTGTTGTAATTTTTATATAATATATGTACATTGACAATAAAAACAATGAAATTTTGTTAATTTGTGTGTCAACTCTTATGTAAATTCTAAATTCTGCTCTAACATTATGTTATATGGTTCTATAAAGTATAATGTATATGATGATTGCTTTGGAAATGAATAATTGAAATTTCCTATATTTTTAAATTTCCATCCCCTATCAACCCCTTGAAAATAACATCGTCCCCTCGCATCCTATAAATGCATACCACCATCCCTTGCCATCTCCATACTAGAAACTCTATGCAACATAGGCATTTTGTCCTTTGATGTCTGCAACTTTATCATAAATTGCTTACATATCCATTGAAACTATTGTTAACACCTGGTTGATTGTGCTTTGGAAACCTGCTGCTATCCCATGTTTAGGTTATTAAAACCTGCTGGAAACAAACAAAATTTACCAAATCTGTTGAAAGTATGTTGTTTTGATGATTGCAGCTACCAAGATTGTCAAAACCAGCAGAAGATGTTTGCTATTAATGATATGTGACTGTTTTTGCACTTCAAACCATGAAAAACATGTTGCAAATCCTCACACAATCTTCCTTCATGATGAGATGAGAACTGCAACCGATTTGTGCTCACCTTTGCTGAAACACGAACATAACTGTAACTTTGCAATTTTGAAAACCCATTTCAACTTGAGAAGCATGCCTAGATAATGAAGATGTTTGATTTTAGTAAAGTGTCTTCTCCTTTGAACCAGCTCATATCACTGAATAGGGCCACAACTTTTAGGAATTTGGAAACATAAAACACCTCCCATAAGCACATACCCACATATATGGCAAGATATTTAGACTCTGAAAATTCTGGCATTAGCCTATTATGGAGTGTGTTGTCCTGAGGAATTGCTCTTATGCAGTTTGGAAATTGGTTCACCTTTATATAGGCATGTGCTTGTATATGAGAGAGCAGATTTTGTTTCTTTATGATTTACATCTCCCTTCAGAGAAGCATGTGCCTTTGAATCAGACATCACATTTGTTTTTTGAAAAGTTGTCTTCCTTCACACAGGTGTGCATGCACACCAAGTGACACTTTCTTAAATTTTAACCTTCATCCACCTCTTCACATAGGCACACACCCTCTAACTGGGTGTCATTTTTTCTTCCTTGGTGAATTTTCAAATTTTCTCCATTATCAGGACTCTTTATGTTGGCCATATAAAGACATTGACTAGAGATGACACTAACGACATGAATCACAACAACATGGGTTAATATGACTCATAATTGGAGACATCGTAAGATTTTACCTTAAAATGTGACGTGATATGAAATTCTTATGTATGGGTACAACAATGCACATCCCTTCCAAGGGAACACAAAACTTGTAAGGTAGAGATTACTTGTAAGTTTAGTAGATGGTAAACACTAGTAGAATATAGTCAACTCACACAAAGAAAAGCAAAAACAAGTCAAATAGCGTTCCTGTACATATATGACTACTAGAGTATCCAAGCCTCCTCAATCTCACTCTAAGATCTAAAAATTTGTGTATATTCAGATACAATTGACCTGCTAGTAGCATGAAAATGTAGTTTAGGATATGAGGACAATCTTGCAACAACCAAAAATATTTCTTTTAATATTTGCTTGGCTTGCAGATATTTCACTGATATTCCAGTAGTATAAGTCAAGTTTGAGGCACCGCATATCACCACACTTCTACTTTCAAGGTTCAAGACTTCATGACAGTAACCACAAGCATTGTCGGATTATCAGAAGCACCACAAGTCACTGCAGTCAATTATTATTAGTTGCAGTTAGAATCATAGATTGTTTTATATATCTAGAACCTTCCATTTGAGTTCTATGTATTATTCGTCACTGCACATGCTGTTCATCCAAGGAAGATAGTTTAGACCTATATTAGGTACTTATTGTTTAACAGTAACATGTTTGATCAATGTGGCAAGCATTTGAAATTTGCAACAGTTCTTAGTGTTACATACATCACAATAGGTCCTAGCAAGGGTTATTTATGGAACCACATTAAATTCGGAAACTCCTAACTCATTGGGGACTGCAATACACATTATCAATGAACCTGCACGCAATGCCAAGGTGTTGCACAAACTCCCAAGGTAAGCCATTGGAAAAAAACATTTAATTTTGGGGCCTATATCACATTTCTCTAGAGGTGAAGATCATGGTAACAACCACTCCATCATCCTCTATATAAGAAATTCCGATGTGGTATGAGGACAAATGAAACAAGAGACAAAACAAAAGACCCAATATATCAAAGCAAGAAAAATAAGATAGAAGGCAAAGATTATATATGTAGTTGATTGAGAGTCTATGAATGAAGAAATAAATTAAGTGAGATCATATCACTGTAATCTATGTGTAATTCATGGTCGATGCCTAAAACTTGTAACACTATTATTTGATGAACAAATCGCTGATGTTTTCCTCCAATGATTTGTTGTTTTAGCATAATGAAGTAAGGTTTAGATTGATAAAGTGGCATTTAGCTTCAAGGCTAGACTACCCTTAGTTGGACCGTCCAACCTTGACTAAATTAGATGGTATCAAAGTAGGTTAGATTTTTGGGGTTGATTGAGTTATAATATGAGGTTGGTAAATTAAGGCATATAAGGAGAGATAGCGTCACCATGAGTCTTCCAAAGGAGAGTGTTGGCTAGACAATTCCTAATGCAAGCACACTCAAAGGGTTCAAAGAAGGACTACCCAACCATGCAGCCAAAACACAAAACACGCAAATAACACAAAATTTCCACACACTAATAATAAAATCTTATTAATTTCAAAATTGCCATGATTATAACTTCCACAACCTTGCCGCACTGGCTAAACAAATTACTCCTATTACAATGATAATTCAAGTACACTTACATTACTCAGACACTATTCTATAACAATGACCTCCACTACTGTCCTGAATGCCACACTATTAGTTCCCTCTAGATTGCACTCCACATCATACTCCTTTATTCTTGTTCACATTCTCCACCTTAGACCTCATGGTTTCACTCTACTTCTTCCCTTAAACTTCCATACTCAAAACGGCAAAATAGTGGAGAACCTCCACGTTGTGTTCAACATAAACCTTATACGGTTCAATAAATCTCCACAAATATTCTTTTGTGGTCTCAAACTCCAAATCATAGTTTGAATACTCGGACTTGGCAGGCCAAAATTTTGACTCAAACTCACGACTTGGCACAGACTCGGCAAAAAACAAACCTCATAATTACACAAAAAAAAAAAAAATGCAATTAGAGAACATAAAAGTCTAATTTGACTATCAATTTGTCATAATTCAAACATTACGCATGTCATATGATCCTCAAACTCTCAAAATTTGAAATTTCAGCCTCTATGTCTATTATGTTCAAGCACCAAAAAGAGTATAAGCTCAAGACTCGAGAGTTCGAGCCTAAGACTCGAGAGTCTTGGAGCAGGACTCGGCCAAGTACTCTTCAAGACTCGGCCAGACTCAGCACGGGAGTCTAGTCAACTCGGCTCGGCTAGCTCAAAGACTCAAGAGTTTGAAGAGTCTTGCAAAGTACTTGGAGAGTCTTCAAACTATGCTCCAAATAGCTTCTCGCATATGGAAAATGTTACAACTACACAAAATTGTCAACCCAATAGGTGTTCACAAATCAAATGATGATCTTCCTTTTATCCAATTATCCTCAAACTTTTGATATCACATATAGTTCACGCTTTAAAAACTATTGTTGAAACCAAGAAAGCCAACTCCAAACTACGGTAAAATGTACTAACTTTAACTATCACAAACTAGTAACCACCAACTAACAAGCAAACAAACAACCGAAAATAACTACAAATCAACTATTTCCATGATGATGCAATATTGCCACGATGACCAAGGATGCTCCAACATCAATTCCTGAGACTTGAATTGGTTGTTTGTAGATCGTTGAACTTGGATTAATTAACATCAATCTCAAGATGTTGCCTAGAAGGATGGCTAGAGGTTGAAACCTTGTTGTAGTGAGAATGGAGGAAATTTTCACCATGATGAAAAATGTCCAAGCTTGATTGGATGCAATCGAAGAAGACACAAGAAGCAACATTACAACCTTCGAATAGATGAAAGTGATGAAGGTGAGCAAGAGGAATGATATGTTGAAGAATTTTATTTGATAAAGAGGATAAACAAACCAAGATGTTGAAAGCTCTTATTAGATTTGGTAAGAGAGGTGGAATAGAAATGAGTAAGTATTCTAGTTATTTAGGTCCTAGAGATTCAGTTGATTGGGTTATGATCTTGAAGAATATTTCGAGTATAAGGATATTAATGGCCTTGATAAATTAAAGTTTGAAAAAATAAAGTTGAAAGGAAATGCTTCAACTATGGTGGAAGGAAACTCAATCTAAGAGGAATAGAAAAGGTAAGTCTACAATTGAAAGATGGAATAGGATGGTAAAGAAAATAAGAGTTAATTTTATTCCAAGTTCTCACTTAGATTCACCGAAGCAATTTACAAAATCTAGAAACAAGAAGACTTAAGTGTGAAAGAACATATTGGAAAGATAAGTTATCAATTAGAGAATGCCATTATGAGGATAATCAAGAAAAGGTGGCTAGATATGTCAATGGGTTGAGAGGATCAATACAAAAAGAATTGAGCATGTTAACTATCCAAACATTTGACAAAACATATAAATTTCCCTAAGGCTAAGAAAAGACTTAACCCAAGATTTCAAACAAAGCTAAAAAGGAAAAAAAGAAGAGGTAGGTATCAAGAAGTAGGAACCAAAGAGAGAGAAAAGGAACTCGTAATGATGGTGTTGATCCAAATGAAAACACAAAAAGTAGTCACAATAAAAAATTTGATAATTATCAAAGAGGTAGACATAGATATGAAAGAGGTGGTGAAAGATCATCAAGAGGAATCATTTGCTTCAAGTGCCGAGGTGAAAGTCACAAAGAGTTTGAGTGTAATCACTCACAAGGAGAGTATAATGAGAGATATGAAAGAACCACAAGAGTAGCACATGTGCATGAGCAAGTTTCTTCTAATAATGAACAAGTATACTAGAAAAAAGTGAGTAATTGTTGTTGAAAAGAAATTTGTTGACTCCTAAAATTTTAGGTGAACCAATACAAAGGAAGAGATTACTTTTTGTAAAAGTCAAGTGGTAAATGTGGCAAGGTGATCATTGGCAATGATAGTGCTGATAATTTAGTTGCAAATGAAATGGTGTAAAATCTAAATCTAAAAAGGTTAGAGAATCCTATCCTTCTAGAGTTTCATGGTTACAAAAGGCTCATAAAATCTTGGTTAGTGAACAATGCCTTGTAAAATTTAAAATTTGAGGATATGAAGATGAAATTTTATGTGATATCATGCCTATACATGTTTTTCATATTTGTTTGGGTAGGCTAAGGTAGTTTGATAGGAACGCTATACACAATGGAAGAGAAAATACTTACAGATTGACTAACGATGGAATAAAACATGTTCTCTTACCATTGAAATAAGATGGTGGGCAAATGAATGATCTTGCAAAAGCAATGGGAGTAAAAGGTAAATTTGTTTTGTTGTTATGGGAAAAGAAGATACAACAAACACAAAAAAATGTGGCGATTCATCCTAAAATTTCTAAATTGTTACCAATGAAAGTGAAGAATTCAATAGGCAAGCTGTAGAGTTATTGAAGAAAGAATTAATAAAAAAAAATTTGAGTCCATGTGTAGTACGAGCAATTTTTGCAAAACAGAAAAGAGTAGGAATTGGAGAACGTGTACAAACTCTAAGGCTATAATCAAAATTACAGTCAAATATAGACTTCTTTCGCCAAGGATAGATGATCTCATGGATCATTTAAGTGAATCAAAATATTTTAATAAGACAGATCTAGAAAATGGATCTCATTAAATCAGAAATAGAGAAGGAAATAAGTGGAAGACTGCATTTAAAACAGAAAGAAGGATTAAATAAATGGTTAGCTGTGTCTTCTAGATTAACAAATATACCTAGTACTTTTATGAGATTTATGAATGAGGTATCGAAACCATGTCTTGGTTAGTTTGTTGTTGTATATTTGGATGACAACTTAATTTTTAGCAAGTGTGAAAAGGAACATTTGGAGCATGTCAGGTTAGTATTGCAAAAACTAAGAGAAGAAAAGTTGTTGATTAATGTAAAGAAATGTGGTTTTATGAAGCAAAAATTGGTTTATCTAGGTTTTGCTAATTTTGTTGATGGATTAAAGATGGATCCTGCAAAAACTAAAGCTATTATTGAATAACCAACACCGGTAAGCATTTCGACCAAAAATTTATGAAAATATTTAGTGGGATATGTGCACCTATTACTAATGTCATGAGGAATGACAGAAAGGGATTCCAATGGACTATTACAGCAGATAAAAAATTTAAATTATTGATGAAGGTAACTAAAACGCCTTTGTTAGCTTTACCAAATTTTGATAAGTTATTTCAAATAGATTGTGATGAAAGTAGAAATGCAATTAGAGCTATGTTGAAGACCTATTGCTTATTTTAATGAAAAATTAAATAAGGCCTATAGAAAATATTTAGTTTATGATGAGGAATACTATGCAATTGTACAAGAATTGAAGAAACGGAGACATTATTTGTTGTCTAAGGAATTTGTTTTCTATACAAACCATCAAGCATTGCTATACTTAAATAGTCAAAATAAGTTAAGTGCTAGACATGTCAAATGGATTGGATTTCTGCAAAGCTATTCATTTGTGTTGAAATATAGGAGTGAAAAATCTAATAGAGTTCCAGATGCATCGAGTACAAGTCATAATTTGTTGATAGAAATGAGAACTCAAGTTGCTAGTTTTGATGAGTTCAAACATTTGTATGAGAATGATATTGATTTTGCAAAAGCATGGAAGTCATGTTAGATAGAGATAAGACTAGATGGTTAAACTATGTAATTCAAGAATATTTGTTATTCAAGTGCAATCAATTATGTATTCCTAAGAGTTCAATGAGAGAATTTGATCAAAGAAAAGCATATTGGCGGATTAGTAGGACATTTTGGTATTAATAAGACATTTGCATTGGTAAGGGAATATCATTTTTTTCCACAAATGCATTAGGATGTTAGGAAATATGTGCAGAACTATAGAAGTTGTCAAGTAGCTAAAGGAGGAAATTACAATGTTGGATTGTATAATCATTGCCAATTCTAGAGAGACCATGGTAGGATATTAGTATGGATTTTGTATTGGTGCTACACAGTATGTAATGTCCCCATTTTAAGCTATACTGATTTGTGAACAATTAGCCAATTTCCAAGTTCTTCTGAAGGCTAATTGGTGTGCTAGGGAGAACTCCAAACTACTTGGAATGCTCAAGGTTGGTTAAACAATGACTTTGGCTCTTGGTAGTGTGCTTAGTTGCCCTTGGTGAACCTTGTGATGCTTTCAAAATTGATTTCCAACCTTTCGGGAGCTCTCCAAACTTCTTGGACAAGTAGATTATTTTAGTATGTCACCAATTGCTTTGATTCATTATCCAATGACTCCAATATCACTGTGGTATGATAAGAATTACATAATTATGTCATTTGGATACTTTCTACAACTTGAGTAAGTTATTGAGTTCTTATTTTAATTTAATCAATTCACTTAAGTTATCTAATGTTGGAAATATTAAAAGGATAACTTAGTGAAATAACTTGTTGGAAAGGTACTAAGATGTGTTTTAAGTTGGATGCCTAGGCTTGGGGAACTTTGGACATGAAAAATAATACTAATTCTCCTAAAAGGTCTTTCGAGGGAAAAAAAAATTGTTTATTTTAAAATTAGCTATTTCCCTTTAGAAAAGTTATAAAAGGAAGTTGAGGGCCTATTTGTGAATTTAGCCATATAAAGTTATTTGTTTTGTTGTTGGACGAAAACCCTCTTGGAGTTACTAGCTTCGGGGATGAAAACCCCACTAGCTGGTTGGAGTGGTTTCATACAAAGATCACCATTGTGCTGCAAAGAAGAGTTCCAATTTTTGTTGCAAATTTTGGAAGTTTTTTTGTGTTTTGAATTTCTTATGAATTGTTGCTATTGTGAAAGGGTTTATTGAAGAATTTTCTGAGTTAATCGTGTGAATGAAGGCGTTATATTATTGCTGGGCCGTACCATGTACATGTGGTGTGTGAGTTGCAGGATGAAGCGCTTAGTGTTTGGGGTTGTTTTCACCTTGAATGGAGGTGCCAAGGGTTTGCAATGAAAGACCAAAACATCATTCAGGTGCACTTTAAGGTGGGTGAGTTTAAGAGCATTTTGTACCTGCTGCATTGTTTATCAGTAAATCAATGAGTTGTTTCAGACCTGAGATAGCTGATATTTCGATATCAGATTTGTATATCTCCATTGGCTGTGTTTTGAGGTGTGTGTTAAGGTGTTTTTCAAGTGTAAGCAGTTTTGGAGTGTGGAATCAACACTTTGGAGTGTTTGCTGGGTGATTTTCTTCTTGTTTCAGACCTGTTAATGAATCACAATTTATTCTAGACCTGTATAAGTCTGATTCCAATTACCAGACTGATATATTCATCTTCCAGCATGTTGTGGTGTTAGCTTCTGATTGATTTGAGCTGTGTTGGGCACAAGCTGATGAGATTTCTGAGTGTGTATCTTGCTGTTCAAACCTGTTGCAACATGTTTCCAGAGCAATATCAGACCTGCACCAGCATATTCTTCATCATTTATACAAGGTATATTGCTGTTGTTTCATAGTTTGGTGATTTTTTCATAATATTTGCCATTATCTAGGGGTGTTACAGCAGTTGTTTTTATATCAACACTTTATATCAGTAGCTCTTTCCTTTATGAGCATTTTGTAATCAGCAATTGCACTCCTATTTGGAATTGATGCATGTGAGCTAACCTTGTAAACACTGGATGGTAATACTGCCAACGTATTTTGCATTAGCTCTTTGATTATTGTACTCACCCCACTGAATAAGTAGTAGAGCTTTGTATGGATTCCCACTGAATAAGTGGATGGCTTGGTTTACTCACCTCATTGAACAAGTGATTTCATTGTAATTTGCCTCCCAATAGAATAAGTGGAAGTGTTGTTATTTTCATTGTACTAATCACTCTACTAAATAAGGTGAAGTGTATTTCCTTTCAGTATTGCATATGAACTCCACTGAATAAGTGGTATGGGCTGGCTTGCTGCCTAGTGCTTTTCTTTCAGTTGTTTTTTTTCAATTAATTGTAATCTTGAACACCATATGCACTCACCTTGCCCACTCCGAGATCTAGGTGAACAGAAAGTGGAAAGGAAGTGGCTTGTATCTCATATCCAAATTACAATATTTTCAAAAAAAATATCTAGGGTGGTTATTGCAAAATATTCAAAGAGGATATGTTTCTATTTTTGTAGTTGTTGATAGATTTTCAAATATTGCAAATTTCATTGCTTGTCAAAAAACTAATGTGTGGTACATATAGTTGATTTTTTTTCAAAGAAATTGTGGGATTACATGCATCACCTAAAACCGCTATGTCAAAAAAGAATGTGAAATTTATTGGACATTTTTTGAGAACTATATGGAAAAGCATGAACAAAGACCTAAAGTTTAGTTCAACATATCACCACAGACAGATGTACAAGTTGAAGCTGTAAATAGGAAACTAGGAAATTTGATGAGAAGTTTATCAAGTGAGGAAATAGGAAATTGGGATTTGATCTTACTGCAAGCTGAAGTTGCACACAATAACTCAATGAGTATCTACTAGATAAACACTGTTTGTTATTGTATATGGACAGAATTCAAGGAATGTTTCAGAACAAAGGAATTTTATCGCAAATCACAAAAAAAAGTGTTGTAGTTGAACAATATGCCGAATATATGACAAAGTTACATTGAGAAGTTAAAAGACAGTTATAGAAGAACAAAGGAATTTTATCGCAAATCACAAAAAAAGTGTTGTAATTGAACAATATGCTGAATATATGACAAAGTCACATTGAGAAGTTAAAAGACAGTTATAGAAGGGTAATCAAAAATATAAAGAAAACACTGATCAAGGGCAAGATTACTAAGTTACTGATTCGATTTTGGATTCGGGTACGGGTACGCGAATCCGGTACGGGATTCGGACAAAAAAAACATTGGGGTTGGGTACGGCTTGGATATGGCAATACAAAAAACATATAAAAATCAAAAATCAATACATATTTGCAGCAGTAATTGAGTTTAGAATACACCACCATATTAATAGTCTAATAACATAGCAAAAATACACCACCACTTTCATATTCACTAAGTCAAATATTAAAATATTAATGATTACTCGAATGTCATGATATAAATTTATAAATTAAAGTTCAAACATAAAATCAAAATGTCAAGTGTTTACAATCAGCTATTATTGATCAATGATCAATCTGAATCATATGGGTCATCAAAAAAAGCAGCATCATCAGCATCATTAGATGATACATTTTGTGTAGAACCACAAATAGCATTAGTGGCACTCGCACAAGCACTGCCACTAGCACTAACACTACCACTCTCATACTCAGTAGCTGCTTCAGGCTCATACTCATCATCAATATCAAGTGCAGCTAAGTGACTTGTGGAAGCATCCAAGTCAAGCTGCTCTGGCTCAATATCCCACCTCCTTGTGTCTCCTCCTTTGTAGGAACTTTGCTTATGTGTAAGGAGGCGCAAGTTTGAATGCACATACACCAAGTCCTCTGCCTTTTTTGAATGTAGTCTATTGCGTTTTATTGAGTGGATGAAGGAGTATGTGCTCCAATTCCTCTCAGAAGACGATGAACTAGCAACCTATTAAGACCAAATTAAATAGTTAAGAGTTACAAAATTAATAAAATTATAATTTAAAATTAAAATTACAAAATATAAAACTTACTTGGGATAAAATTTTAATTGCAATAGGTTGGAGGTGCATGTATTCTTGCCCATGGAAGTACCACCAACTATGAGCATCCACCCTGACCTTGTCTCGAAGGGCATCCATATTCTGATCAACAGTACCGGAGCATGCAAAAGCCATGAACTCAGCCCTCACTCGATCACGTTGGTCACGATCACTGAAGATTCTACGAAGTGTTGCCTTGTACCCTTGAGTCACTTCAACATCCCTATATGGAGCAACTCTTGATGAAGTAGATTTAGAAAGTATCCCAGGACTATAATATTTGGGACTCAATGCAAAAGCGAGAAGATGCAATGGAGTGGTCATTTTGTTCCATCTATCAACCATGATTTCCTGTAGCTCTTTGAAGAATTTTTCTTCAGGATCTTCCTCTTTTGCATTGATGATGGTTTTCATATTCTCAATCATTGAGTCAATACCATCATATACTTCTCCCAAACAAGGTCTATCCATGTCTGTGTAACGGATCATGCTCAATATAGGCTCAATGAAACTAACCAGGTACTCAACACGATCCCACCAACTATCATCTAGGATCCTTTGCTTGACCCTATTTGCCCTTTCACTGCTAGATTGCCTCCATATGGACCAATTAGGGCTGATTACCATGGTACAAAGTGCCTCACGAACCTTTATAAGTCACCTCAACACAATTGTGTTGGAGGCAAAACGGGTCTCAACAACCTGTTTGGAAATCAAAATCAAAATTAAAATATAATTTAAATTTATAAATACTTTACAAAATCAAAAGAAAATTAAAAATTTAAAAATATTGAGAATTAACTTACCTTCAACAATTCCAATTTTGAGAATTGTCTGAATATTCCTTGTGTCATATGGTGGTTGGTGACAAACATTTGGATGTCTTCGCCCTTAGCATACAGTTGTTTGATCCACTCAATTTTGGATCCAATTTTTTGTAGCATTAGATTGAGGGAGTGGACAGCACAAGGTGTCCAAAAAATGTGGGGATACTTCTCCTCAATCAATAACCCTGCAGCCCTACAATTTTTGGCATTGTCGGTTACAACTTGCACAACATTTTGATGGCCCACTTCTTCAATAGCTTGGGAAAGGATGTTAGCAATAAATGGACCATCTTTCACCTGTCCTTCACAATCCACTACTCTCAAAAACATTGCCCCTTTAGGGGACACGGCAATAACATTGATCAATGGACGATTTTTCGTATCTTTCCATCCATCAGAAACGATGATCACCCCTGTTTCGATCCATGAATCCCTTATGGGCTTCAAAGAGTCTGCTACATGTTTCACCTCTTTCTCCAATAAGGTGCAACGCACCTTCTCAAAACCTGGGCCCTTATACCCCTTTGGAGCCAAACTTAATAGATTTCACCATTTTTTGCCAATATGGTGAACGAACAACGTTGAATGCCAATCCATTGGCATAGACACATCTTGCTATGTCTTGATCAGCAATATCTCTTGCCTCATTATGAAATGAAGCTTCCAACGGTCCCTTAGATCTTTTATTGATGAGGGCACGGTTTTCTCTTGAGGGATGTTCATAAATGGATGGCTTTGTGTAGGTAGAAGATAAGTAGGTGGTGGTGTAGGGGGTTTCATCGATAGAGATCCTTTCCTCAAAGAATGGCTTGTTTTAAGACTACTAGTTTTTTGCTTTGATTTTTCTTGCTCAGCAATATATTTCAACACTACCTCATCTGCAAGGCCTTTGCCATCACCTTCTGGAGGTCCTGGACAAGGTTTGACGCCATTATCAGGGATCTTACACAAGTGGGCTCTCACTCGACTGTATGAGCTCGTATATTGAACTTTGCAATGACTACAAATCCAAATAAATACTCCACCACCTGGACATTGTTGAACCATTTCTACATATTTCCAAAGGGGAGAGGTTGCATTTATTTTGAAACGAGATTGGCCTGAGGAAGAAGTGGATGCCATTGTAATACCTAAGGCACAACAAATTGAAATTTGAAACTAAAAAAGTAAAAAACTTAAAAGAATGAGAACAATCAACAAAACAATATAGTTCATTTGTTAAAACTTAAAAAAAATGTAAGAAAAAATTTCAAAAAAATAAAAAAACTTCAAAAAAACCTACCTCTTTTGAACAAATCTTGCTCTACAATCTTCTTGGCAACGAACGGACACTTGCAAGTGCTTAGGAATAGCACAACAATCAACTTTGAACAACCAATGATCAGCCTTCAAGTCTATTCAAGCTTGTGCAAGCAAGAGAGAAAGTTCAACAATGGAGGCAAAAAAACTTGTTTTTCATTCACAAATTGTTAAATGAGATTGTTTTTACCTATTTAGTGTGTTTGGAGGGACGAATTAGGGTTGCAATGAATATTAAAATATTTAAAAGTCAACATTCGGTCAAAATAATGAATAAAAAATGCAAAAATAAACGCTTTTTCCACGGACTGGGCGTTTTCACGCCTAGATTCGTCGCGGATTCGCCTTGGATTCATTTTGCCGTATCCTGGATGAATCCGCAGGCACCTAACGAATCCAGCTCGAATCCGCAGGCGAGATTGCATATCCTGGACGAATCTGAGACGTACCGTACCCGAATTTCGTACCCGGTACGTATCGAATCGTATCCAAGGCCTTTTTTGGCGAATCGGTAACTTATGGCAAGAACATAAGGAATATGAAGTTGAAGATGAAGTCATGGTTTATTTGAAGAAAGATAGATTTCCACCAAGTACATAAAATAAACTTAAGACAAAAATGTTTGGGCATTGTAGGATTCTTAAGAAATTCGGTTTTGGTAATGCATATGAAGCAGAATTGCTTAAAGATTGTGAAATTTCACCAATATTAACATTGATGATCTTTATGGTTATAATGAAGGAAAACTAGAAGACCCCAAACCAATAATAAATTCAGAGGTACCATTACCTACATAAAGCATAGAAGAGATTGAAACAATGTTCCACGGGGTTTCGGGGATGGGGACGACAGAGGATGCATTTCAAAGACGCGAGGACATGGGATCTAAGTTTGGGGGTGGCGGGGGGGCGACGGCGGGGGGGCACCAAGGTGCTGAAATACATATAGTACTTGAAAAAATAGCTATAAAAAGATGTATAAGTATAAGAATTATACATCTTGGACACAACTATGAGTCCCCCAGACATCTTGAGGACACCCCAACATCCTCAAAGTCCTAGCGACGTCTTGGAGACAGTGACACTGGTGGTGGGATGGTGGCGCTGGTGGTGGGCTAGTGGGGGGACATCCCCCCCCCCTCCCCCAAGTCCCCAAGTCTCCAAGATGTCCCCGACTAGGAAACACAGGGTTTTTTGGGGGGGACGCATCACCCACTGGATTGAAAAGTCTAGGTTTTCCTTTAGCCCATTCTTTTGTAAAAGAGTGAGAGAGCTCACTTTTAAATTACCTAGGGTGTCCGATGCAATAGGATCTGAGGTGTAAGAGCAATCTTACATCAACCAAAAATATATATTTTAATTTTTTTTGTAGGTATTTTGTCGATATTCCAATAGTATAAGTCAACTTTGAAGCACC
The DNA here is from genome assembly GCA_007115665.2 of Sequoiadendron giganteum. Lineage (NCBI taxonomy): Eukaryota > Viridiplantae > Streptophyta > Pinopsida > Cupressales > Cupressaceae > Sequoiadendron > Sequoiadendron giganteum. The sequence continues at coordinate 616,081,686 of CM021104.1, forward strand.
ATAAATCATTGCACTCCTAGTTTCAAGGTTCACGACTTCATGATAACAACTGCAAGCATAGTCGGAACAACAAAAGCACCAAATTAAACTTGGAGACTCCTAACTCATTGGGGACTACAACCGATGTTACCAATGAACCTACACACTATGCCAAGGTAGTGCACCAACTCCCAAGGTAAACAATTGGGAAAAATATTTCATTTTGGTGCAAATAAACTTTACCAGATTTCTCTAGAGGTGAAGATCATGGTAAAAACCATCGCATCATCCTTTATACAAGAAAGTCCTATATGATTTGAGGACAAACAAAATTGGGGACAAAAGACCAAACAAATAAGTGCAATAAAATGAAGACAAAAGACAAAGATCAGATTAGAAGTTGATTGAGAGTTTATGAATGAAGGAGTACATTAAGTGAGATCACATGATTGTGATTTATACGTAGTTCGTGGTTGATGCCTAAAACTTGCAACATTGTCGTTTGATGAATACAATATTGATGTTTTCCTTAATTGGATCCTCTAACCTTGACTACATTAGTTTTAGAGTAAAAACTAACCTAATAGAGCTATACTAGAGTGATATTTTGATATATTTGGATTGCTCGTGAAAAGATGTATATTTGGATTGCTCGTGAAAAGATGTAATTACCTAATTGAATTTATATGCAAAATTTATTATCTCTACAATTTGCAAGACTACGTATCAATGATAGGTTCAATTGCGGTAGAACTTGTCTTATCGGTTCAACCATTGTTGAACTTTTCCACGATGGAATAGAGTTATATGAGAAATTGAACAGCTCTTTGAGTTGTCTCTTTGAATGAGAAGTTTTAAACTTTTACTAATCTCTTGGTCAATTCATCTACACTTCCTCTCTTATAAATGAACCCTTTAGGGGAATTATTTTTCTATGGAGATATAGGTGGAGAACAAGAGATCTGTGAAGGCAGGGAAAGCTTAGACTAGCTCAATTTAGAGGATTTTCAAATTGTAATCCTTTTGTGATCCTAAATATTGTAGTTTTATTCATTGTCATAGATTCTTGGGATAGGTGAAATATGCTTGGTCATGGAATTATCTAGTTACAAGTGATAGGATGAGAGGAAGGTGTTGTAGTGGCCTTCATGAAGGGAGTAAGTTTGGACAACTCATTTTGATAGAGATTTTTTGTGGATTTTTGTTCCCATATTGGTTTTCTCTAGGGTAAATCAATTGTGTTGGTCTCCTTTTCATCTAATATCATTTTTTTCACGTGTTTATGTTATTTTCTTGTATGTTTGCTAATAAATCATAAAATAAGTTCATGATAAGAAGCTGTATTTAGAAATAATCAACCTTCTACTAGCATGATTCTTGTTTCTCCCAACACTTATTTGTTAAAATTAACCCCACACAAGCATGCTCTCGGTTGCACTGTGGTTTGTGGATTCTTTAAGGATTCACATATTTGTGTTAGCATGTTTTGGAGAATGAATCGAAGGATTAGTTTATGTAGGCATGTTAAAATTTGCATGAGGATTTTAAGGTGTTAGAAAGCATCCTTAGCTGTACCTATACCTCAGTTTGAAGCCTTAATAATGTTCAAATAAGAAAATGAACCTTTGAACAATAAGATTTGTAAGAAAGTCCACTTCAATGAGTCTTTCAATGAATATCCATGAAGTTTAAGAATAATTATTCAACCTATTTCATTTTGGTTTGAAGGGCCTTCACCCTATTTTTCTCTAGATGCTAGATTTTTCTCTACATATAATGGTTCATCAATTATGGGCCTTATGAGAGGTTTTGAGGGGGTAACTGCATTTGACTAGAAGTGTCAAGCCCAATTCCCTTAATGTTGGGCATTCCCCCATGAGTATTATCATATCTTGGACTAGTCCTTTCCTAGTGATAGATGATGTTTCCATTGATTCTTCTCCTCCAAGAATTGCTATGAAATTGTCACATTATGGTTTTTATGCCCAACAATCCTTTACATATCTATTTCAACTAATAGTTAGATTTTATAGTTCGAGTTAGAAAACGTTGAAGTCATCCTTCTTATCATAGTTAATTTTCTTTAATGCCTTACATTTTAGTTGCTTTTCTTATCCTAGGTTGATTTTAATCCTCATTTTTCTCTAATGAAACTGGTGTACTTTTTGGGTCTCATTAACCTACTTTTAGTTCTAGGTGGACATATATATAATTCTTTCTTTATTTTGGCAACATCCAATCAAACAGCACATGGCTCTTATTCTCTAAGGCAACGACCTCTAGTTATCAATCTTTACCAATTTTGACCAACTACATACTACTTTCCCAATCTCTTACTAACATCACAACATTTATCCAATGTAGATATTAAAAACAAATAATGGAAAACTCATCACCTTGTGCTCTCCTTATCATCTTGAAGGACCAATCCCAATCCCTATAACATGGACACAAGTAAAAAAAAAAATGCTACTGCATCCATTCCTGATCGTATAGACATGCAAGCATCTTTAATTCATAACCTAATCTAAGAGAAATTTAGACTTCCATGGAAAAAGTAAAAAACTAGCATTTAGTGTTTCAGGACAACTCCATCAAGCCCTCCCAACCCAGCTTAGCACTTTGTTAATATTCATAATATGCACTACAAACATTTCATCAGCTTTAAGTAACACAGAGTCATCTTGGGTATTTTCAGTGTTGGCAAATAATTTCTTAGCTAGTATTTTGGATATTTCAGTCAAACATTTTTGGAAATTACTACCTTATTTTATTTTAGACATGTATTGTGCCCTTTTTCAGGAAAAAGGTAACATGTTATAAATTAAATGGAAGAACAGTTACAAACAGAGGATGCCTAGATGGAAAAATAAATGCTGCAAGTTGGTAGCCATAAAAGGGAAAAACAGAGGATGCCTAGATGGAAAAATAAATGCTGCAAGTTAGTAGTCATAAAAGGGACAAACAACAAACTGTTGGGTGGCATTTATAACTTCCATTTCATGCATTTCTCTGACAACTTTTATCATTATCATTGCTAACAACCATATCCTGATATATCTTGTGAATATTTTAAGATGATGTGTACCTTCTAGGACGCTCCTTTTTAAGTGGTATCCAAACAGGTTGCACTTTACATCTCCATTATCAAATTTGCTCATTCTTACAAATGAGTATAACTTATTTCATATTTGAATTGCATGAGCATTAGTAGAAACATGTTTATTGGAGATTCTATTAGAAATAGCAATGTGTAGGTTCTGTTAGAAAACTCCCCATCTCAAAGACCATTTTTTTTTTGTCATAGTATGTAAGAAGTATATAAGGCTTTGAAATATCTACTCATGTCTAGCAACTAATTGAGTAGGGCAAGTTGGAGAAAGATCAGGAACAAAAGATGAATGAGAGGGTTTGGATAACAATGATGATTGTGGGACAAAATGCAACAATAAGCTCCATAAATATCAATTCCCCTTCGCTCAAACAACTATAAGAAATCTTAGCCGGTGCGACGTCATGTCAGATTTATCATTCATAAAATTTTATGATTAACATGGATATCATACTGTTGAAGCATACCAGGATAAATAGGACTCTCAAGATAGCAGCATACACAATAAACACAGAACAGAAGAGGAGAGTGGAAGTTGTTCAACTGATGACTTCATAGGTGAAGGGTTAGCAAGCTGCTATTGTAAAGATGATCACTAATGATAATACTTGGTTGTTATGGCACCAATTTTAAAGTTTTCTCTAGTTTAGGCATTTCTTTGATCCACTGGAACCAAGGATTGAAATCTTGCTTATCGTGCAATACCAACAATCACATTCAAGGTTCAAAGGTGACTTTTGTTTACAAATGTGAATGACCCATTGGATCATTGATACAGAATTTTAATCTATCCCAGCACTCATAACAGATTCCAGAAACTCTTTTTGGATCCAATCGTGATAATGCCTATAGGTATTCACTTCCAAGATTCAACTAAGAGAAAGAACCAAGAAAGAAACCCACTAGAAAGTAGAGTTCTCTCTCCTTGCTGATAGTTTCTTTCAAAGAATAAATGTTGAAAAATAACAATATATTAAGACAAGCACATTACACTCAATTATGACAAAGGTACTCAGTAGTAGTCAGAGGAATAGAGACAATTTGAAAGAACCAAACTCAAATGATTGAGCTAGATTTTCAAGTGAGTTTGCATAAGCTAATATTCATAATAGATCAATCCTCCTTCGATACAAGGAGACAAAACTGACCCTACCATGACTACCTTACTCACATGCCTATTGTAGTTTTCATGTTTCATAATGATTCAAGGTAGAACCAACCACTTGAAAATAAGTACAATTAGCTTAGACAGCTACATATGGCAACAATAGTTGTGACACTTGCCTTCCACACCAGCCAAAAATAAAAAGAATAGCTTCTTATATATTACAAAAAATGCAGCTTTCTATGATGGCTTCTTACTATGTTCACATATCACTATCTTTCATCATAATACATACATTTGCTCTTGTTTTATTCCACAAAATAACAATTAATAAAAAGTGACACTGCTCGTGTAAATGTATTCACTATCAATCAGGCCGAAAACCAAGACTGGACACTGACAAGATATGGATGAAAAGTAAAACAAAAATTTGCAGTTTCTTGAATGATTGTTTAGCAGATACTTCAAACAGAAATGACCCACTGGAATAGACTATATCATATTTATATTTTTTTTTAAAAGGTATAATTTATATTATGGCATAGCAAAGTGTACAAAAACAGAATCTAGTTGTTAACAAGGCCAGGTTACTGTATAAAGCATAAAAAGTACAGAATCTGAACATGGAATTTTGCAAAAGATTCTGAAGTAAATACAATTGAGGCATAAAATCATAACTTTTAACAAATCCTTCCAAGAATAACAATGCCAACAATAGCTAAGCATGGTAAACCATCATATGTATAACTCAAGATACACATAAATAGGACATTAGTAACATATAGAACAGTTTTCAGTTTATTTTGTCCAGCACTCCTTAAACCATTTTTCAAAGCCTCCAAATATTGTCCCCAAAAATGTTCTACACCTCCCAAAAACTATTAGAGTATTTATCCTCTAGTAATATTAACCATTTGTATGAGAAAAACAGACAGAAAGACATTGATAACTAACACGTTGACCTAAAGACCTAGCCAACTGTGGTCAGAAATGTCTATTATTTTACCTTCCTCAACATCCTTCAGTTACATTCTGTCAAAAAATAAAAGCTTAAATATGTACACCTTTATGATTATTACGAAATAAGAAAAAAAAAAACATATAGAGATGTTGTAACCCACATCAGAAGATTGAATTTGTCACTGCAACTATCCAAATGGACCAGAATATAATCCTTGATTACTCTTTCTCCAACCTGAGATAGGAAGACAAGCAAAAGCATACCTATAATTACTTCCCAAAACACTTAACAGTGGGAACATATAGTAGTCAGAAACAAACATAAACTTCAACAGTAATAAAAAGATATCACCCAATCAGGAGTGAAGCAAACAGAACCACCCAGTGGCAGTCAACTTACAACATAATGGCTTTCAGTTTCCATTCCTTCCATCATTGGTTGAAAGCGCTCTCCTGTGGTGAAGTATTATGGCTAGTGACATTATTAAAAAGTTTCCCATATAAATGACTTTAATTAACATTCTTGACAAACTTACTCAGACACAACCTCACACCTCTGAAGAAACTAAATTCCATGTAAAATGTAAGAGACTCAAGCATACCAATAAACTTCAAGCACTGAAGACGGGTGAAGAGGGCATATCGCTTGACTTCATCTAGAATAATCTCTACTCGTTGACACACAAGCTGTGTGCCCACGACCCCCTTCTGACCTTGATAGAGTTCATTATATGTTGATGTCAATTGCAAATATATTTCACGATCACTAGTGTCAATAAGGGCCTGAGAAATACCAGATCACATTTGTCAAATGCAGATAAATACAATACATTAACAAGAAAACATTTCTTACCTTTAGTATGAGACAAAACACAATTACAACTACAAAGAATTAAAGACATCTAGATTCAGACTCATATTAGTTGTCTATCTGTATAGTAAAAACAAAAGACAAGACTCATAGATATAAATGAATTCCCATCTATTTAATCAGCTTGCATCCTGGACATATGTGTGAGAGACTCACAAAAATCTGTTATAATATTTCACACATATTTCTTGTCCAAACTATATTACTTTGCATTAAGTTACACCCATGCAGTCCTGAGAAACAACCACTACACCATGAATAGTCTGGAGATGTTTTAACCCTACACTAAGATACTGCTGTCTTAACATTATCGGAAATTCAAATGACGCTGATCATAATGATTAATATAAAACATTGTTGTTAAGATAGGAGACTCCTGTCCTGAAACAACAGTCATGATTGTCCCACAGCTGTAAGCTTAAGCAGTAGTTGAGGAGATTAGGAAGACTGCTGTTGTCATTCTGGAAGAGTTATTAACATTGTTAAAGAAATTTCTATTACAATTATCTGTAATCAGTTATCTCAAAGTTAATGAAAAAAATCCATATCTCAAAATTCATTGTGTACGCTCTCGTTTAATTTGACTCTCACTTTCTATGCAATCCAAATGGTTTTACATGTTTTAAAAGCTAAAAATAAAAACTGTTATTTCTCTCTTTTCTGAATTGGTTTTTGCATTTTTTGGACTCCAAATTTTAATGAAAATATCTTATCTTTCGGTATGCCAAGAAATTCCCAAGAAAGATATTTGCTCCTATGTCTAAAATACCAACAAAACCCTCTGAGTCCTATGCTTTCCCAGCCCATTGTTTGGGAGTCGTGTGAGGTTGATGATCTTGTATGAGCATTTAGTGTTGTCACTGGATGGATTGCATACAACAGATAGGAGGTCTGAGCAGTCTAAATATGCATAGCAAAACCTAGGAGGATGTTGTAGAATTATTGAATTGGTATCCACAGTGGTCCACCATGCTCTCTTCAGATCCACTCTCTGTCATTTGTATGTCTGATATCAGTATTGGAAGAACAGAGATACAACATTGCCATGCTAAATTTTCCCTTATTGGGTTTATCCAGGGTAAACAAGGTGTTCATATGATGATTTCTATTGTTGTAGCTTCATTTCTTTAATCACATTGTATTCCTTTACATTGTTGATTCATTTCCATTCATTTATATGCACCAGCAACACTACGTAATGCAGTTTTTTAGCATAATCCTTTAAGTACACCAGTAACAAGTTAGAAACTGTAACATACATTGGCATATTCAATTTGATTACAGATCATATTGGTATCATAGCTACTCCTCCATGGTTTGAAAGGATTCAATTTTGAGCTTTATGCCCTTGACCCAGTTAGGGAGCGGACGAAACAAAAAAGGATTCCTACCCTTACAAACAAGATATCTAAAAGCTTGTTGAGCAAGCAAGTAGAAGTAGGAATCAAGAGGAGTATGACTACATACAGCAAGTAATGGATAACTTGCAAGAAGAGAAATTCCTGAAGCTAGAATCAAATATGACAAGTATTTCTCAATCAATGAAAAAACTTGATAAATTCTTAAGATAAATGGCAGCTTTAACTAGCAAATTTTGAATCCCTTTGAAACCAAGGAAAGAAACCTGTGGTGGCAAAGGAAAAGCATACTGAAGGTAAACAAAAAAAGCATCCATGTACCTAAACAAAACAGATACAGGTGACAGAAAATAATTCTAATGTTTCGTTGAATGCAAACAAGGTCTTTACTAACATGAAAATTTGTGAATTTCCAAGAGTACAGTCTACAACCATACAGATAGACCTCCTTTCTCCAGCTTCCTTCAAAGTGGAACTTGACCATGCACATAACTTCAGACTCGAAAACAACACTGACATCACTTACATGTAAATTTCTTGTATTTGCAATCATGTTCTATCACAGATAACTTCCAATACGTGTAACAAATATAGAAAACAGAAGTACCTTTAATACTATGCCCACAGGAATGAGAAATTCGCGCCTTCTCATCCTGAAAAAAATAAATAAAATATTAGACGATATGCACCCAAATTCAACCACACAAATATATTTATAGAAAACATGAACTCTCCCTTCTACATCACTTACGAAAATCCAAGATTTGCACTACCATTGTTGAGATAATAAAGTCGGTTTGTCACAGAAGATTGATCTGCCCTTGTACACCTGTGGAAAGAAGTACATTGTAAAAATATTTACTACTCCAACTCATTGGAAAAAGTCAAGATACTCACATTATATAGAAAGAAGACATGTTATTATGATGCTTATATTGTTACCTAGAACATGTTGGATTTTCCTTGTTTGAGTATGGTATATCAATTAAAATTTCATAAAGCAGACAGATAATAAATCAAATAAATAATATTTAGAGCATAAACATATTGGAAAAAGGAAAGTCTTGATACTGTAGTCTCAAATTTGTGTCCAAGATGTTTTTTGCAATTTTCATTCAAGTTTATCTCAATATCTGGATGTCAATCTCAGATCGATGGTCAATTTTAGTATTTACAGGTACAAAACCTCTGATAAAAAAGATTCCTTAATACTTAGCTCTCTGTCTGGTCTGTAAATCTTTCTATGAATGAGCTTCAATAGACAGGTAAGACATCTGCAAGTTTGTAATATAAATATCAAATTAATACGAGTATTCATTTATTTTTCTATGTTATTATTATTATATTTATTATATTGATAAAAATAAGTTTGGAACTACTGGAACTTGTTGAGATGCTAAGATAATTTTTTAAACCATAATCTCCTCTGCCAACTCTCTATCAAAGACCGTGAAGATCCTAGGTTCTTCTGCATTGCAGTCCACTCTTTGGGATGGTTGCAGGATAGCAGCCATGTGCCCACCACCACCCTTAAACTTGTTGATGCTTTGTCACCTCACCACTGTCTACGGTCAGCAATTGTTGATAAATCCTTTTGCATTATGATGGTGGCTTTGAGTCAGGAAGCATTATCAACTATTCTACAGTTGAGGTATTGTGTAAGTTTCAAAATCTTTGGCCAAGCCTAGCTGGGTCACCAAGTATTGGTAGCCCTTGCTTTCAAGGCTGCTTGTACTTTACCCCAATACATAGGGATTTCTGTAGCAGTCTATGATACACCTAAAGATCAACAAGCCCATTTGGAGGGGGATCTTTGGCATTGGAGGTCTTCATTGATAAGTATGAAGCCATGGTATATGGATTTCCATCCTTCCATTGCCTCCTTTGTCCTAGAGCCAATTTTGGCATGGCTTCCCAATTCACCACTCCATTTCTTTTTCTGAAACATTATCCAGGTCTTTATTGACCTTTGTTCAAATCTTGATTGAAATGGATTTTTCAAATGGTCTCTTTGAGGAAATAAAGCTACAAATCGATGAGAGAGTTTGGTCTCAACCTTTGCATTATGAAAAGATGGTGTTTCGATTGTCATCCATACTTCACCCATTGTCATATGGTTGGAGACTACCCTTCCGAACAGATGCACGAGGGTTCTTCTCCCACCTAGTGCAAGGATGCTCACCCAGATCACTATCTTGTCTTTGCTAAAGACTCTTCTCCCTTGAAGGTGGTTTCTCAAATCTCCTGATCGATTAGATGCTAAACCAGAATAATCTCCTTACTTCATGATTGCTCCTCTACAAACTAGCACTTTCACAACAGGTCCTGCCAAGTAGTCCACTGCTTAGCCTTCTCCTTCATACTTTGATGTGGCAAAATATTCACCAACTTCGGGTGATTTTGGAGGCACTTCTGGATTGGTCCCTAGCACTTTGGACAAGACATTGTTGCCTTCCACTCCTAAATCTGCTAGTTCAGCTCCTGGTCTCCCTACTTCTTTAGGTTTTACTCCTTGTGACCCCTCAATGGCCCCACAGGTTGACTCAGGTCCATTAGCATTTAAAGAACTTCATAAGGGTTTTGTTAATCTCATTCTACAACAGATTTGGATCTGAAGGATTTGAAAGGGTCTGCAATCTTCTTAGGCTTCAGGCTCTTCAAAGTATGACAATGATGATGTTTGCCTTGGGTGCTCTCGAATGACTAGTCAAAAGGCTTCTATGAAAAGATCCACATATTGCTCTTTGTGTCATATTACCATCCAATCCCACAAAAAGAAATCCTTTTAGGAGTGGTGTTGGTTGTATACTTGTTTTAAATTTTGTTCCAGTGCACTTTTTGTTGGCTTTCTTTGGACACTTTTTGGCTTGTTTTGTTTTCAGTAATGTCCTTTTTATCTGGGCCGGGGTCCCTATAGATCCCTTGTAAATTATCAAAAAGAAAAAGCTTGAAACTATTCCCCATTCATGGGGTAATCAACAAGAAGTTCAAACATTTAAAGTGAAAAGGAGCCCCCCTCAAGAAGGGATTAAAGGTTTGATTATAAATACAGTATGTTCTTTCCTAAAAGGTAGTGCCTTCTTATTGAAAAGTACATACAATGAAGCAGAAACTGATCATCTTATTGAAGTCCTCAAATTAGCGGAAAGCTCGGACTAGAGGCATCTAGAGGTTGAAGCCTACACAATGTTACTTATAAATGTGACGATCAAAATAAATCACTTGCAACTAGGAACTAGAATGTCTCCTCAAAGAAGCATGTTTTCTAGCTAGAAAGTTTGAAGACATTGCTTTTCAACACTATATTAGAGATGACAATAAATTGGTAGACTTCCTTTTTAACATTGGAATGAATCAAATACCCTTCTCAACTATCATTGGTAATCCAAATACCAAGACATCCCAAGGATATTGTTAGCCATTACGCATTTGAATGCGTAGAAGAATTTTGGCAAAGCCAACTACCTTAATTCAAATGTAGAAATGAATGTTAGAATAGAAAGGCTAAGAATGAAAATTCCCATGACAAGAAAAGGGTTGCACAACAAACTCGTTTTGCCTAGAGTATTCTCTATTATCCCAACCTCAAAGTGAATAAATGAATGAACATATGTACAATATCATTACAAAATATTACAAAGTAGTTACAAAATGGCTAATATCCCATGACTAGTGTCACTTGACCTTCCAATTGCTAACAAATGGATTGTCAACAATTGATGTCCCATTTCCATGGTTTGTAAATGAAGCATTGTGTAGATACCATGTGTACAAGGTTGTTGACTGAGTGAATGCCTACCACGAGATGCTCATGAAGTTGACAAGAAAGCACGCATTGTCACTGGAGCTTGTGCTATAGTGCAAGATGTCGTAGAAGATTGTACACTACTACAAAGCACTATAGATGCCTATATGAATTTCCCTCAAGGTTACATAGCTAGGCACAAGCCTTGCATGTAGTCTTTTGGGGGTTACACATCTACACTTAGATTATTTGCCCTCTTTTGAGAAGCGACAACTACCTGTTGGAAAGATTGTCATTTATGTCAAGATAGAAGAAGGATATTAAGCATGACTGAAGACAACATATGGGAAAACAGATTTCAAGCAGATCACAATGAATTCTATGAGAAGTTCTATGCATGAAAAGCTATTTGTTATTAACAACAATAAGATTATTCTTATAAAGAATAGTTTGAAGAATTAAAGCAGCAATTAACAAAGACTATCATTTCTTTGAAAAGACACAACTCTCTAGATAAAAATGATGCAAACAGAAGATGGCGCGATGCTTCTTGAAATAATACGACTTCAGAAAATGGTGACAAATAATAATTATAAAAACAATTGATTAGCAAGAGTGGTGCGGACTATTAAGAAGTAACACATATCTTCAAAAAGAGAATCGAATCTTATCAAGGCGTCTCTCACTAGAAGGCATGCTCTTCATTGATGGTCTTCAAAAGACGTGTTCTTTTATGCTCTTTTCGATTTACTCTTGAAAAGTTATGACTGAAGAGACGTGTCTTAGTTGATCTGCTCTTTGAAAATATTTTCTTACACAGATTTAATAAACAAAGCAGAAGAAATCAAAACAAACAAAAGATTAAGGCAAACAAAGACATATGGTGCGATTCATTTCAGTAATGAAAAGATACGATTTATTGAAGTGATGCGATTTATTTTTGTGATGTGGTGCGATTACACTTGCTTAAGGAAAACAATAAAAACAGTTTTTTCAAGAGGTGCGATCATTTATAGAAAAGTACAACTTCAGGTTCCTTAAAATATAACATATGAAATGGTGCGATCTGGTTATAAAGACAAGCAATTAAATATTAAAGCATGTTGTTTGTAAAAGCAGCGATTCAAAGTGACATGTTGCTCCAACCAAAGGTTGCATTCCTTGATTAAAAGGAATTGATATAAAGATAAGATTAAATTCACATTTGTGGTGTGTGTGGTGTTGAAGACTTGCAGTTCAGTCAGATTCCTACCTTCTTGTGTGGGCTGAAGGTGATATCTTGGATCACATAGAGCAGATTGGAGAGTTGGGCTTGTGCAGATCAGATTGAAGGCAGTCTCACTTCCATCAAGTCAAGGTTTGGTGCCTTGCATTAGGGGTTGGTGCTCCTTGTAGGCAGGTGTCTACTAAATTTGGAGAGGTCTAGGTGTTCCTTGTGGAATTCATTCTACTAAATCATCTTATTGTAAATTTGTACGTTGGTGCCTACTTGAAAAAGAAATTACTTCAGTATAGTTGTATCAACTTGTGGAAATTATCAAAAAGTTGATTGTAATAAAGTTGAAAAGATTAAGAAATAAAAGTTTGTAATTGATTTACTGATTCACCCCCCCCTCTCAGTAAATCTTTTGTGCTCTTCACTACCATCAATTAAACACAAAGCTACTGAGGATTGTACTATTTTGTTTGATCTATGTACTACCCTACCTTGACCACTTTGAACAAGTGATGATTGCCTTGATGTGTGAATAGTGATCATATGCATATTTGAAGAAATCAGACTCGATGATAACTTGGCTGACCCAAAAATTTTAAAAAAGCTTGGGAGAGACTTGGCAATAACCCAGCAAATTTTCCAAACATTAAAAAACACATAAATTTGTAAAATTATTCTTCAAAAGCACGAATATTACAGAATTTAGGGAAACACTACTAATTTCCTTCATATATAGATTAAAATTAGAGTTCAATACATATCAACCTCAACTTTCAATATAGATAAAATTACAAATTATAAATTTCTTCTACAAACAAAGTTTTAAAAAGTCAGCCCTAGGGCATATCCTAATTGTTAAGTCATTGAAAGACACGAATATTGATTGTGAGTTTGAAACCCCACAAAACCACTCAAAGTGGAGCTAGTTCCAATTGAGGAGTTATAGTGGTTGTTGTAGGCTATAGGCATTAATACAAATAAAATAGTTGTCTATGAGGTCAATTCTAACAATTACCAATAAATTTTAAAAAACAAATAGAAAAGTCTATTGCTGCTATGTAGGCGCCCTCAAACTAGATGGCAAAGTTTGAAAACACGGACTCGGCTCGGGACTCGGCACAGACTCTGCAAAAAACTCGGCTAGGACTCGGCAAACAAGAGCAGAAAAATGAAAAAAATCATGTTTTAAAGCTGAGAAAGCAGCCTCCAGCCATGGCAAGAGTCCAGGCATAGGACTCGAGAGTCCAAGCCCAAGACTCGGGAGTCCGAGCCCAAGACTCGAGATTCCGAACCTAGTACTCAACAGTCTGTGCCAAGTCGACTCGGCCAAGCTTAGGACTCCTGAGTCCACGACGAGTCTTGCCAAGTTTTCCAACTATGCTAGATGGTATAGCTTAAAATTTATAAATAAGGTGTTGCATAGGGACATAATAAGATCCTCTTGCATTAATAATCTTTGTCTAATCCCTTAACAATAAACTAGAAAATGTTAAAAATGATGTATTTAACATTCTTTTATAATACCTCAAGCTAATAAGGTAGCTAACTAAGGATATCCTTATTTCTTATCCCTTTAACAATTATTTATAGAATTCCAAGAAAGAAATTGATAATATAATGTTAATAATAAAATGAAGGATTTATTTTGCTAACAAATAAATGAACATGCTAATTTGCTACCCTAATAGCAAAGAAAGGAAAAGAGAAAATATTGGAAGGCATGCCACCCTAAGCAAGCCAAACCATCCCCAACAAGAGACCAAACATTTGAAGTAAAATGTGATCAGATCAAAGGAAGAGGCTAGAGAATAGAGTTATATAGACTTGGAGTTTAAAGCTTGGATGCCTTCCTTCTTTTTGACTCTCCAAGCAATATAAAACTCGTGATTCTTCTTTGCAGCTTGGACATAGAAAACAAGTCACCATATAGACCCTAAATAGTGGAAAAAAGACATTGTCATACCCTATTATAAACCACAACCCATTATCACAACCTATCTTGGATTAATGATAATCATTGGCCAAAGAAATGGGAAAGTGGGCACAAAAGAAATATAAAAGTAGCGACTCTTCAAAGGGCTCGATGGGAATCAATTAAGTAAAGACTGATTATGCAGCGATTCCCCAAAAAAAAAAAAGTTGATAATTAATAGAGTTAAGGGCAGCACTTGGGTGAAAGGATGTGTCCCTTGTTGGGATAACCAATGAAGGGATGTGACTCTCCCTACCATGGGCGATATAAAAGGGAGAACCAATGATTGGGGAGGAAAAGGGGAAGGAAATTAGGAAAAAGAAACTAAAAATATAAGATATATGTTAGAAAAAAATATTGTTTTCAGCAAGAATATCATTGGGAAGTAAGTTTTAGAATATAAATTAGGAATATATATATATATATATATATATAGTAGATCCCTTTAGCAATCTATTTTGAATTTACAAAAAAAAATTCAAATAGGGAATCTGATCAACCTTTCGAGTTCATTAGAGGTGAACTACTAGCCTTTCCTTCATCCGCCACCTCGAGATGCAGGCTTGTGGGTCGGGAGGTGTATGAGTGCTCCTGGACTTGTTGAGGAAGGCAATCTTCATGCATCTTATCAAGCACGCCACCCCGAGATGGATGGAATGGAGTTCCTGCCATGCTCATGGGCTACAAGGCAAATGAGTGCTCTTGGGCTTGATCAAGGAGTATGTTGCACCTCCAAGGAGGATTGAGGCATGGAGTGGACCTGAGATCCTTCCATGTTCGTGGTAAGGGAGGCGGATGAGTGCTCTTGGACTTGAGGGTCTTCTCAAGTACACCACCCCAGGATGTCTGAACAAGGATCACCCAAGCTCTCATAATACAAGGACAACCATCCTTTAGATTACAATTTACAAACATTTCAAGTGAATTCCTAATATGATGGGGTATAGGAATATGCCTTGGAATAATCATTAATGATGTTAAAATGCCTTTGAATTCAAATATTGATAATATTATGAACTATAGATCTAAATCATAGTTGTCGGGAGACGCAGGGTACTGGTACTGGTACAAGGATGGGGACGCCAATCAAATTAGGGTACATAAGTTAAATGAATAAGGAGACGGCTATTTTATATGTAAATGATTCACCGGAAATTTTGGGTACGGGGATTGGTACGTTGTCTATGTTCCCAAAATGGAGTTTCCCGGCAACTATAATCCAAATATAATAATGTTTTAGCTTATGATGTATTGCTCTCAATATTATAAGATTTCATGTATTAATTTGAATACAACCATCAAGTTGATACTTGTTATTACTAATATCAGTTTTTAGTGATTATTATTGTTTTGCAGACCTAAAATTAGGAATTTCCCAAAAGGGGACATTATAGACACAAAAAAGTTTAAAAATTCACAAAATCCAAGTATTCATCTCCAACAATTGTATGCATGTGTTCACAATCCAACTCTGAAAGAAGTCAATTGGCCAATCAAACTACCTTGTGCAAGCATAGTGTAAGGCTGCACGAAGTCCAAATTTGTTTAGTAGAGATTTTCCCAATCAAAAAAGTTGTGTGTGTACAAATCCAACACCATTACGAACACATGAATTGATGATTAACTAAGGCAATCTATTGACTTATTACCTTTACCCTTGTTTTACTTTCATTTGATGGAAGTGAGGAACTACTGCAAATATGCTAATCATTTCAAGTGGCGTGTGTTCAACTTGTTTTGTGTGTGCAAAAACTAAAGTGGCTTCTAGTCTAAATGAATGATTGTCTACTTACCCAAAATATAGTGATGCCACTGCTTGACAACTTGAAAGATGGCATACATTTTTTTCTCATAGGTGGACTAGTGTTGAACCAAATCGCTAAAAGTTTCAAAGTGATAGGAAAATGGATGCCACGCTAAGTGTCGCACTAAGTGCATAGCCAAATGCATTGGCCTTATTCTCAAAGAGATAATGTCAAGCATTACCAAACCATGCATTGCGCAAAGGTGTTGCGTGAGTTCCTTGAAGGCACATTGTTGCACAAGTATCCAAATGAATGTTGCCTCCACACATGATTTGACTAAGCAACCAAGCAATGTGCAAGAATTTGAGAATATACGTATGGTAGAATTTTGTGAGTCCCAAAAAGCTACATAATTTGATGATGTTGTGTGAAGTTAGCTAGCATCAAATCACCTTGATTTTCTCCACATCTACATGGATGCTTGTGTAATCAATGATATAGCCCAAATCTTGGATTTACATTGTGATGAAGGTACAATTGCTAAAGTTGGTCTATAATTTGTGTTGACACAAAGTGTCTAAATTGCACAAAATGTGCTCCAAATTCTCTTCTCAAGTCTTACTAAGATGAGGATGTCAAACAATAATGGAGTTGGCGAAGGGTCATAGGATGTCCTTCATTACGCACACAAATGTTGTTAGCACGTTGGTCAAGCTCAATGGCATAAGAATCCATTCATAAAATCCCTCCTTGGTTCGAATATCATTTTCCACGTGTCTTCAAGATGAATTGGTACTTGATATTCTATCTCAAAAGTCGATCTTAGTGAAGTATTGTGCATTATAGACCTGACCCAAGAGGTTATTGATGCACAAAAGACGATACCCGTTCCTCATTGTAATCTTGTAGAGTGCACAATAGCCTATGCAACATCATTTGCCATATTTCTTTGGTGGAAGGACTATAAAATTGTCACATGAAGAATAGTTGGGTGTGAACTTTTCTTGATTAATTAGTTCCTAGATTTAACATTGAACTTCATAATTCTCAAAAACAAATATATGATACAAAGAATTGTCAATAACAAGGGATCTAGGAACCAAATCAATCTTGTGTTGCATTGCTCAAAGATATCTCCATATAGTTGCAATACTAGTGAAGTTGTTGTTGCTGCAACAATGTTTGTGTAACCTTGTGCACCACCAATGTGCACATGCTTTCTTGCATAGGTGCTTATGGGCGAACGATGAGAAGCATGAACTTCTATGTGTGTGAGATAATCTTGCAGCAATGTTCGGTAGTATGTCATAGAATTCAATTGGTGTGACATCTCAAGTGACTACATTTTGCAAGGGTTCACTTACATGCTTGGAAGTACCTTGGTGTCTAACCTAAATGTCCTTATGTTGTTCTAACCATCCTAAAGAGTATGGACTCGAATGTGCTTCTATGGAAAGACCTAAGCTCTTCACTGTGTCATATGAAATGTTTCTTTTCGCTTCCACTATGGATGAGGACATGATGTTTTTGTCGATTGATTCAACACTTCGTGTGGAAGAGAAACTTGTGTTTCTTCTAAGAGTCAATTGACACAACATTAGTGTTGACACATTGTACCTCTAGATCAGTCACTTGCATAGGATTTAATGTGCATTGCACAACTAGAGGTTGTTGTGAGCAACATTCAACATCATTGTGGGAACAAGTGCAACGGTGATGGCACCATTTATAACCTTGTTTCTTCTTCTTCCCTTTGTCCTACTTTGGCACAAACAATGTTGATGCATTAGCCTTTGCCACAAATGACTTTGAATTCCGCAATTGCTTTTGCAAATAGGGCTTTGAAATAGATTCCAACATGAGTTCTTGCACAAAGAAAACTTTTGCTTGAGCTTGGCCTTGACTTCAACCTTAGATGCATTGCAAAATGTCTACCCCAAGGTGTCTAAAGATGGGAGCTCTATTTCAATTCGAATTTAAGGTAATAACCTACAAAAATATTTGAGCACCTAGTGTTGCTTTGGGTTGTTCTCATGCAAGTGTGCAAAATAGTCATGGAACTTGTTAGTGTACTCTTCTACTAATTGCTTCTTAAATTGTTGCAACTATTGAAACTCCATGCACTCATCCTCATAATATTTAAGGAGGTAATACTCCTACAAAATCCTAACAAAGTAATTCCGAGTTTGGATAGGATCAAAATCCCTTTTACATTGCACACTATCTTTGCCACCAATGGGACACTAAAATGCACATCTTTAATGTTGCAAAAAAAATCTTCTTTGCATCACTGAAGTTGATGATTAAGAAGCATGTCTTGAGTTGTCAATACAATTATCCAACATTGCAACATTAGTATTGCCTTCAAACATTAGGATATCCAAATTGACTTGTGCTCTAAAAGAGTTGTGGTGTTACATGGCAACATGATAGTTAGCATTATGTTGCGGAACCAATCCAAGTTGGAACCAGAAGCTTGCAAAACTGCCCAAAGAGCTCTTGATGCTACATCTCAAGAGCATCTTGAATCATCTTTTGCACATTTGGAGACAACTTGAATATGCACTTTTGACCATCAACCATTTTGCTCTTGCAATGATATTTATTTGAATACTCAAAAGTTGAACCAAGTAGGCAACCTTCTATAGAGTCAAATAATTGCATACTTCAAACTTTTCAATCTAAATCACTCACTCATTTTAGTGTCTATCTCCCCAAGTCATGTTTAGGTCTTAAATGCCTTGATGGTGTGTCAAACAACTCAGCCCAAACAACCTCTACTACAAGCATACCATTCCCCTCTATTCTAGCTTTTGTGTCTCTCAAGACACTGGTGCACCAAAACTAATGAACCTAGATATTAGCACACTTGAGCTAGTGTCCTCCAACATTCAAATCTTAGCCCTCCAAAACCCTACTACATTTTTAGTAGCTATTTTGCCAAAAGAGTCATAAAAATACATTAACAACCACATTTGAGCTCTATTCACTTGCTCACTCTCACTATCTCCTTGCATTCTTACACTCTTGACATTTTGTCTTGTTAATCCATACTAAGTTTTCCTCCATTCCAAAACTATTCAAGATACAAACCTCCATTGAAGACCAAGATGTGAGGATGTGTAACATCCCCTTCGCAAATGTAAGCGACTGGCAAAGACCCTTAGCCAATTTTAATTCCCATAGGCTATTTGCAAGATAAAAAGGGAATAATTAATTAATTAAGTTGTCTGAATAAAGTCACTTTTCAAACGACTTACATTTAATTAATTAATTTAATAAAGTTGAGTAGTTTAAATTAAAAAGTGGCTTTTATGGGGTCCAAAATATAAAGTTAAATTATAAAGTCACTTTAGGCAGGAAACAAAAAAGTTTAAAAAGGAGAATGCAGGGGGGAAAGTCCGTTCTAGACAAGTTATTTTCAAAACCCCAGCTTGGAGATTGAGCAACTATTCTTCTTTCCTGCCTAGGATGAAAACCCTGCAGCAAAGATTAGTTTAGGGGACAAAAACCTTGCTAGCCAATTTGCAAGTGGATTCACAGTGGTGCTAATTGTTTGGAATTTATGGAAATTTATGCTGAAGAGTTAAAACTTCAAATTCTAGTGTGGAAGTTATTAGAATATTTGTTGAAAATTATTTACAATCAAAAGATTGAGGAGGAGCCTGTTATTTTTGCTGGCCCTATTCATTGTGAGACCAGCCATACCCATCACCCAGCTGACCATACCATTTTCCAACTGAAAAGTGGGCCATACTAGCTAAAGTGGGATGTGATGCTTCCAAAAAAGGCTAAGCGCTGCATACTAAGTTGGTGTTGAGATTTTTGGAGGGATTTGTGGATCCCAAATACCTATTGCAGCCATATGTGGGTTAATAAATAATGTCAAGGGAGATTGCAGTTACTATATGGACTATGGAGGTTTCATCAACAGCTACAACCATAAAGGTAGGCCATATAAGCAATAATATTATTAAATTAAGGATGTTTCAACAGCTTGTCCTTTGCTCAGAAAAACTGTTGAAATTGGATTTTGATTCTGATTTATTGAAAGAACTGCAAGAAAATGAAGCATTTTTTTCTGAGAATGGGTTAATCGGTAGATTTAGTCATTTCTGGCCGAGCTTGCCAGAGCTTCATGAATGGATTTCAAAATCATGGCTCCCTTTAATGGAGAACAATTTAGAGATTTATCCAAGGGCTAGGGGTTTCTCTACTGTAGTTTTTGACAACAAGAAAGACAAAAATGCCATACTCAATTGCACATGGTTGTGGGGAGCAAGCATGCTGATGTTAAAATCTTGGCACCCAAATTTTAACCCAACCATTGAATCATTCTCAGTCATGCCGATCTGGGTTCACCTTCCAAGTCTTCCCCTTCACTATTGGTTTGAGTCATGTTTTGCAACCATTGGTAACTCTCTTGGAAATTTTATACACACAAATGCAAATACAAGAGACTTCATCCACACAACCTTTGCCAGGATTTTGGTAGAGCTGGACACCTCCAAATTTCTCCGGGCAGAAATCATCTCGAGTGCAAATGGACACAGTTGGTTGCAGCCCCTAGATTATGAAGGTTTAAATTTTAGGTGCAGAAGATGTTACAAACTGGGCATGTAGCAGTAGATTTCCCAAATGTTAAATCTCAGACAAAAGGGGAGGCTACTTGGTGGAAAGATGCCTCTCCTAAACATTACTCTGTCTCGAACTCCCTTAAGAGTGGTGGGTCTCCAAAGAATAAGGCCAGCAGCAAAAATGTGGTGAAGAGTGATGAGCCCTTTTCAAAATCAAAGAATGATCAAAAAACATCTCCTTTGAGAGACTTTTGCAGTTTCGATTGTGTTGGTGCCAGCGTTGCTACCTCTCAATGTTCATCCCCCAAGGCCTCTTCTACTTTATGCAAAGGAGCTACTGTATCTGGTGTGGGATCTCACAACCCGAGGGCTGATTGCTCCCTCCATCTGGCTCCATCTCAAGTTGCTTCTAATGATGGGGATAAGGGAAGCAAATGGATAACAATAACAAAAAAGAAAAGAAATCCTAGCCAATGCAGGGAAGCTTGCAACAAAACGGATTCTGAGAAAAAAGAAAAATGTTATCCTTAAATTCATGGAAACCAAGAACATACTACAATCTCAAGTTAAATCTGAAGTTATCCGTTAGGCAGCTGTATCTTGGATCTGGTTAAATAAACTCGGTTTGCAATGATGGATGATCAAGACCATTTGTGCAGGGTATATGTCCCAGTTTGCCAAATATGATTTTTTAGGATAGTTATGGTTTTTGATAGTGTCAACAGGAATTAGTAGGCAGTGGTCTGAATGGTCCTTTTTGACTATGGTTGAATAATACAATTGTAATCTGAATCACATGAGGATGAGATTCATCTTGTATGGTCTCTCCTGGTGCGAGCCAAGCTAATTTTTTGCATTATAATAAAACTTACCTCTTACCTATCAAAAAAAAAACAGCATTTATCTCAGATTTGAAGGTTAGGACTGCACTCATTTCCAGCTCTAAATACTTGTATTAAATTTATGATTTATATCCTAAATTTCCAATTTCCATGATAGCTGGTTCATATTTGAAATAAACAATGTGTTCCTACATTGCACTTGAAATAATATATTTGTTTATGCATTGCTATTTTTCTTGTCATTCTGTCAAATAATTGCCAAAAATACAAACAATTAGTCAGGCACTTTACAAAATCCGTTGCCCTCCATGGTACATCTTGTGCATCTCCGTCTCTTTGACCTCTCCACCATTGCACTACACACAACTACTACCCTAGAAAGCTTCCTAGGGCTTCCTTCCTCACTCTAAGCACACACCATTTTCACCATTGCACGACAGGCTTATCCTTTTTTCCAATTCAAGGGCATATGGCAAGCTCCCAAACACAATAACCCATTTTTCCCTATTTGACTTTGATAGATGATATCTCAAAATTGACAACACTTTTCCAAAATTGATGTGTCATGGAGAAGAGAAAAATCAAGCAACTCCTTAAAGTTGCAAAAACATGATACATAGTGCCACTATGACCTGTTAAATGTCAAAAAAGCATCCCCTTGGTCAGAACAGCATTAGAGAAATCATTATCTTCTGTCACACTTCTGAAACCACTATTCCTATCCTAAACACTTTAAAAGCCCCTCTTGACAATCCTTCATCCTTTTGCCACCTCTGGATCAACTTTGAACATTGAAACAAGGGTGCTTTCTACCACCCTATGCTTTTTCATTTACTAGTTCCTACTTTCAATTCAATTCCCAACTCTCATGCTTTATTTTATTAAGCACGGAAATCTAAAAATTTATAATTTAGAGCTATCACGTTGAAATCATCATTCCACGGAGTTTCGGGGATGGGGACGAGGGGACGGCAGGGGACGGGTTTCGGGGGCGCGAGGACGGGGGCATGGCAGGGGACAGGTTTCGGGGGCGTGAGGACGGGGGGCCTAAGTTTGGGGACGGCGGCGGGGGAGCGATGCGCTGAAATACATATAGTACTTGAAAAATTAGTTATAAAAAGATGTATAATTGTAAAATACTAAAAGCCTAAGGAATAAGTAAATTTTAGAGTTTAAACACATTGCAATGATTTCATTGAACTAGTGAACATTGAAACAATGAAAATCAAAATGAAAATATACTTGTAACTTAAATTTTAATAGACATTGTGATTGGAACGAAAACTAGCTGTTTCATAAATTGAATTTCAGAATTTCATAGTCATGATTCATAATTACAATCAAGTATCAAGTTATCAACATAACAGTGTTCAAACTTCAAACTTCAAAAACAAAATACTAAATAGCTAATGGCCTGATGCCTCTAATGATCTAATCATCTCCAACTCCAAGCTCCATGCCAATCTCCTCATCACTGGAACTGTCAGACGGGGACCCCAAATGCTCAAGCTCATCTAAACCAATACCAACCAGCCCTATCTGTGTAGCATCCTCATCTATCTGTGTTGGCTCTTCTGGCTCTACATCCCATCTGGTTGCTGGACTCTCCTTGTATGTAGTTGTGCTGCGATCAATGAGACATAAGGCACTATGTACAGCCACAAGCTTCTCTGCCCTCCTAGAAGTGAGCCTGCTCCTCTTAACAGAGTGGATGAAGTTATAAGTAGACCAGTTCCTCTCAGAGGCAGAAGAACTAGAAACCTGGGACAGCAAACGAATGGCTAGAGTAGTAATCAAAGATCTAGGCCCATGCATACCACAACTTGGGGTCCTCCTGTGACATAGTCTCCAAATCTACTTTGGCTGCCTCTGAATATCCCTAAAGAGTAGCAAATTTTGTCCACTCGGTACGAAGCAAGCTGACCTCTATAGGATCATACATTTTGTCAATGGCCTTCATGAACCCTTCCTTCACCTCAGCATCCTCTATAGGTGTCATTCTGTCGGGACGTGGCACGTACCACTTTGGGTTCAATGCGTAGGCAGCCATGTGTAAGGGAGTGTTATGTTTCTCCCATCTATGCTAAATGACTGGATAAATATGCTCGGTGTAGAATTGCATTGTGGGGTCCTTCTCTCGCACTTTAGCCTTCATTTGATCAAGCATGGAATCAATGCATTCATATACCTCTCCAAGGGAAGGTGCATTAGAATCCCCAAATCTAATGACTTTGAAGACTGGCTCAATGATAGAGACAATATATTTGGCATCAGCCCAAAAGACATCATTCTTCACCACCTCCTTAACCCTCAATCCTTGTTGTGTCTTCGACTTAGGCCATCTGTTCCATTATGTTGTCATTACCATTAGTTGCAATGGCTCTTGCAACTCAAGCATCCTCTCCAAGAGAATAAAGTATGATGCATACCGAATCTCTATAGGCTTTAGGAATTCCTTCTTGGAGAAGGACCTAAAAAGTGCATGTGAATGGTTGCAGATAAACATCTGCAAATCTCTAGCATCACTGACAATAGATTTGATCCAGCTGATTTTACCCATGCCCTTAAGTGCATTATTCATAGCATGCACGTAGCAAGGAGTCCATAAAATATGTCTATAGGCTGCCTCAATTAACCTCCCTGCAACTCTGTACACATGCGCCACATTTGTCATTACCTGCACTACATTTTGTGGCCCAACCTCCTCTATAGCATCCTTGAGGATCTAGAACTGATAATGGGCATCCTTGCTATGCCCTGAACAATCAATAGCCCTAAGGAAATAAGGGCCCACTGTAGATGTAACGATGATATTGATGAGTGGACAATGCCTAATGTCCGTCCACCCATTCATGACTATGCTGCATCCACTTGTGACCCAGGTTCTCTTCATCTTCTACATCAAAATATTAATCTTGGAATAGTTTTGATCCAAGATTGTTGTCCTCAATTTAGTCTCCCCTGGTGGCACATATGATTGTCCTGCTCTTATTATCTTTGACACAGCTTCCCTATAATAAGAAGAGCGAGCCACATGGAATGGAATGCCATTGGCAAAGAATAATTTGCCAATGGCATCATCTGCCTCATCCTTTGCTTGCACATTGAATAAATCTGCTAAAGGTTGTGAAGATGCCATCTTGCGTTTCCCCCTAGGCTCTGCTGCGCCTACACTTGAAATAAACGGATTTGGTGGCCTTTGACTCTGCAAAGTAGAAGTATACACTGCTGAAGTCTTACTACCCCTACTCTTTTGTGGCAAAGTAACATCTATAGGTACTTCATCCTCATTACAACCCCATAATTTTAACATTTCAGCCCTGTACTTCAAGTTACCTTCCACAACTCTGCATACATCTACACCTTTGCCCCGAACAAGAAGAAGGTGAGCATTAGTTCTTGTAATGCTGCCAAACCATGTAAGTTCACATATGTGGCATTGCCATTTTCTAGTGCCCCCAGTTGCCCCAAGCTTTGCTGCTATCTTAGATGCAAATTGTTTTAACAGTGATTTTGGATCAAAGGGGCCCTTGGCCCATTGTTCGAGGATTGATGAAGGGCAGCTATTATTTTTACTCGCAATAGAACTTGTCTCAGTTTGAGTATTTGAAGCATGTTCACCCTCCCCTCCTATTTGAAAATCAGGATCATCTGATGATTCATTTTCACTTTGAATGTGTGATTCAACCTCTCTATCCTCATTGTCACTTCTGCTGTGTGAACTCATTGTAATGATGATGCTGCAAAAAAATTAGAAACAATGTTAAGAAAAAAAAATCAGACAAGCTACAGCCTACAATGTTACCAGAAAAAAAAATCAAACAAGCTACAGCCTACAATGTTACCAGAAAAAAATAAAATAAAAAATGTTAATGCAATCTATTTATGCTTTGATGGATGTACATACCCTGTTCCAAAGCCCCTGTTTTTAATTTTATTACAGCCTAGCACATACTGGATTTTGTGACCATGAAAGTGAGTTGAAAGCCTTAAGGAAGAAACCTTGAAAGTTGAAAAAGTCAGCAAATATGCAGCCCCGAAACAGAAAATTGCAAACAGAGCAACTCAGACCCTAAACCTGAAATATGCAGCTCCTGACAGAAATAAAAATAAATCACGAAATTTACAGGCAGGATGCTGGCAAAGGTTGTGGAATCTGGCTTTACACTATTAGTTGTAAAGCCATATTCCACAACCTTTGCCAGCATCCTCATGCCTGATAGAATCCAATTAAAAAATACAGATTTAAAATTTAAAAATGAAAAATGTTAAAACAAAAAAAAAATGGGAAACTGTAGCCATCGATGCAAGAGAGGAAGGCACGGCAGTGCTAGAAAAAATGCCTCAAAGAGATGTCATTGCGTGGGATGCAATCTGCATCCCATGTGATGACATCACTTTGAGGCATTTTTTCTAGCAATGCCGTGCCCTCCCCTGCCTGCATCAACGGATTTGGAGTATGGATGGCGGACGCAAGACACCCAGCAAATGTTAAAAAAATTAGAAGTTAATTTGTTAAAAAATAAAAACTTAAAATGCTTCCTGTGCATGACGGGTATGGAGTATGGGCATCCAGGAAAGCATGAAATGCAGGGAGCTTTCGTTTGGAGTATGGACGGGTATGGACATCTAGCAAAGCATACAAAAAATAAACAAAAAAACCCTCGTACCTGGAGTTCGCACATCGCCCGTTCTGCAACTCAACCAGACAACCACGCTCAGAAGCTCGACCAGACTACCACACTCACGTAAACACTCCAAAATGAAAATAATGACTTGAAAAATTAAGTCAAACTATGTCGATTTAGATTTTAGGTTTCACAAATACATTAAAATTTTTTAACTTATAAATTTTACCTTTTGTTTTAAAAAAAAATATCAATTTTTATTGTATTTTAAAGGGGACGTCTAGAAGACTCTTGCATTTTGGGGGACACCGGGAAGTCTCGGGGACGTCCAAAAGTCTCCTAAAAAGTGAAACATTTTGAAGACGGCGGTGAAATGGGGGGACGGCGAGGGGACATTTCCCTGACGTCTCCACGTCTCGGAAACGTCCCCGTTTCCGAAACGGCTCATTTTTTGAGGGGGACGCGTCCCCATGGAACTATGGTTGAAATTCAAATTTGGCAAATGTAATAGTACACCAATATTCAAAATAATACACATCTAGGCATAGGTTTTGTTTATTTTAATATTTTCATTACACCTTACTTTTGCTCGTGTGCACATATGTACAAGCATGTGGTAAACAATGCTTTGATACTAATGTTCTAGATCCCAAGAGATTTGGGGCACAATCCTACCTTAGCAAAAGATAAGATTTTAGAATATGCAAAGGAAAACACAAGACATAAGTTGCCATTACAAATTCAAATGCACAAAAGATTTTTAGCAAAGAGTGCTACTTCTATTCAAATGCAAAAATGAATAGGTTACAATGGATCTTATGGATGTTAAATGAATAGGTGACAGAAAGGGGTAACACATCAAACTGGTTTAGCCTAGATTATTCTCTTCTATATGATTCTCTATGTGAAGAATCAAATAGCTATATGTACAATAGAGTTACAAAATGTTAGAAAGAACCTATAAAATGGTTCATATCCCACAATTGGGCTCACTTGACCTTCCAGCTGTCAACAATTGGGTTGTTGGTGAGTGGCATTCCAATTCCATGGTTTGTAGATGAAACGTTATAAGATGCCACATGAGCAAGGTTACTGACTACACAGGTGAAAAGTGAATAACTGGCAAGCTAGTGTGATAGTCAATAGTGTTGCTAGAACTTGTGTGGTAGCTCAAGATGATATAGAAGCTTGTGTACTAGCACAAAGCATTGTAGATGTCTGTACAATATTCCCTAAAAGTTCCATGGTTAGGTGCAAGGCTTGCATGTGGTCCTTTGGAGGTTGTGCATCTATACTCAGATTAATTACAATCAAAACAAACAATTGGCAGGATTTTTCAAACTTCTTAGATGAAGATTGCCCTAAAGGTAATTTTTTATTTAAGGATGGGCAGTTCCCTACAATGGTGAAGATTGAAGATTGACTTTGCTTTTAAAATCAAAACATATATGTTAGTAATTATAATGTTGAGCTCCATAGGAGGATGTGGCAACTCCCCAACAAATAACGCTTGATAGTAATGCACTTGTATGCTTTTGAAGAAGTGTGCATTCTTAATCTAAGTCTGTGTAGCCGCAAAATTGATTTGGAAGGTGTGTGTGGTGTCTTTATTAACAGCTTCTATTGGCAAAGGGTACAATAAGCAAAGAGTAGCAGAATGAGAGAAACAGCTATGGAGACACAAAAAGTGATGAAGTTGTGGAATTTTTTCTATTGTGTTGTGTCAAATCAAACCCTTTAAAACTTATTTATAATCACAAATATGCAGAATCTAACAATGGTTAAAGTGGTTCTTGTGATAGATGGAATCCTAGGAGACATAACAAAAGCAAAGGGCTTCCGTTTTGGAGGATTTTTGGATTAAGCTAGTTGGGATGGTAACGAGAGCAATGTCTAAGAATGGATCTTAGAAATCGTTTTGCATGAATCTGAGGGAGTGAAATCGACTAAGAGTTAAAGGATGGAGAAACAAAGGAAAATTCTAAAAATAGCTTAGAGGAGAAGGTTCTAGCTCTATGCTAGGAAATGTAGGTAATTTGATGTCAAAAAGAGGAATTAGCATCTTTCTATCTACACTTGCCCAAATATATGCAAAACCTTAGGGTTTCTGCTAAAAAGAAAGGTTGATGATGACTAGTTCTTTTCCTATGCCTTAGCTGTCTGTGAATAGAGTCCTCTAAATTAATCTTCTCTGGGTAGGACCTAGAGTACTCTTGTGCTAGGACAGTGATGAATTGGGAAGAATTTGAAGGAGGTGGCAAGGGGTGAAAATAACTCTCAAGGAAGTGCTGCAGATGAAAGAACAATAGAACAGAAACCCAAGAGACCTAGAAAAAATATTTTGATGAATTGATTGTAACTTAGCACGTCTTGGGTGGAATAGTATGTTGTGGTGGTTGTTTTCCAAGTTGACTGAAACAGGGTCTTAAAACTTTGTTTTCCTTAGAATTTGTAGATAGTCAAGTTTGGTAGGCTAGTAGGGTTAAATTTTTCCAATTTTGTATACAAAGGAAAGAAGATGAATGGTTATATTGAATTGTAATGGATTACCAACTAGATCTCATTTTTCATAATCTAAAGATAAAGGTCCTTTTTCAAAGTGAGGATCCCAATAGAAACCTTAATTTACCTATCAAAAATATTTGAAACAATGTCCACGGAATTACGACATAATGGTTAATGGGGTACATTCATTTAGAGGAGACCAAAATTCTAATCCTTGCACCATGTTAAGGTCTCCTCAAACACAAAGGATGACATCAAACTACACAGGCTATAAAGCCGACTATGTTAATATGCCCTACAACTGGAGGACACCACCAAAGCATGTAGACAATAAGGACAGCCATGTTAATTAGACCTAGACATTTCCGGTGAATGTAGCCCTCATGTGTGTCCCTAATTTACCAATCAGAAAAGAAGCATTAATACAAAAGACTATCACAAAAAATTATTATCCATGACTATATACCCACATTTGGGTGAGGTGTGTGTAAGTAGGTAACCTGTCTACCACCCTACACAAAAGACAGATAATTTTGTCTCCAATATCTCAAATGCCCATTAAGTTGCCATAACATAGTGTAATATACATGAACAAATTGTAACATAGCAACTGCTTGCTGCCATAACAATTACAAAATAAAAAATTGTAGTCAAAATAAACAATCTCAAATTGTATAACCCACCTGTTGCAGCCGAATGTTAAGGCTGCCTACAGCTGCAAGTAATCTCTCTAAATGACAAATTCACCAAGAAGTTAATACAATCACATTATATATAGAACAGACATGTCATTATGGTGCATAAATTGTTATGTGGCGAATGATTTCAGGGAACATGTTGGATTTTCCTAGTTTAAGTATGGTATATCAGTTTTGGTGTCATCAAACGCATAACTTATACCCTAATGAAGGTTTTTTTATTCAATTTATACCCTGATGAAGGTTTAGGTAAACAAACATTGAGTCACCCTCAAAATAGCAGGTCGCATTCCATGACAGTGGCACCTGCCTACTACTTAAGGACCAGCCCTCTATATTTTACATAAACCCTCTAACATCCAAGTACAAAAGTTTTTTTAATCCTTCTTTTGTCAATAATTAGATTTTTTAACAGATTATGTTTATTTCTAATCTCTACTCACTATATTTGACATGAAATAACAAAATCAATATTTTCTACTTTTACAAATATAATAATCCTTCATAATTTCCTGAGCTTTGCCAAAATCTTCCTGTTTAAACCCAAGCAGTTGAAAATCATTTACACTTTTCCCATGCTGTGTCAATGCCATATATATGGAATTTTACTATGGAAACAACTGAGGAAACACGTGAATAGAAATGTGGCAATTATGTCAATCATAGATACAAGGAGGAAAGTTCAGCAGCATACATACAAGATTTCAATTTAAGAATTGAAAAAAGACAAAAGACTGTTAACAATTCAGTTGTAACTTGTATCTATAAGTTCAAAACAATCAGCCAGTCACAATGGTAGTTTTGTGCAAACCCTAAAGATTACTAATTTTCTCAACAAGACATTCCTATAATAATTGTTTTAGTATAAACAAGCATCCATGAAACTATGTCCTTACTGACTAATGCATCCAGAAAATCTATGTGCATGCCATTTCAATATTCCCAACCTCAAATGCTAAGAATACTTAGGAATTTAACATATGCAAATAAAGAACATTCAAAGTCAGCCAAACTCGCTTAAAAGATTGAAAAAATAAGGGAAAAGGATTATACCTTGTGACTACAGCTTTTTCAGTAAATTCAGGACCACGATTTCGATATGAACTTCGCTGCACCCCTAATGGCTGCAAAGCAAGTACTCTTCTAAAATTCAGATTAAATGTTCAAGAAACACATTATTAATGTCTGCTCTGATTATAATGAAAAGTTTGCATGATTATCAAAGATTTCTCGTTATGAAGATTATTATCAAATCATTCATTCAGTAAATATCATTCTATCGGCAAAAGGAATATGTATTCCTTAGCAAGAATTCATTCAATGAATTGAGCAGCTCACATAGTTCCGTTTTGGCACGATTAGTAAACGTATAAGCCGTTCCAATCCATTGCAAATAAAATATCTACAAACACAAGAAAAATATAAAAAACTTAGCTTCTGGACCAATAAAACACAATAAGGAATAAAATAACAAATAACTAATATAATACAAATGAGCATTCAAAAATCAATTTTCTTTGTATAACATAGACTTTATCAAAATTGTGAGAAAATTACAAAAAATCAATAACCAAGCTCAACACCCAGTAACACATAAAAACTAAGATGGCCACAGATTGCATTTTACAAGCTTCATTATGTTTAGGATGGTAACCAAGATGCTGGACCACAAAGCCTACAATGGTAGGCAGTTATAATCTCAAGCAAGAAACCTAACTCTTTCTAACTAAAAATTAGGTTGCAAAATTGGATTTGTCAATTAGGGTCTCCTAATATGGAAAGAATAAATGAGAAGAATGTTTATTCAAGTGTGGCTCAAAGCTCAAATATAAAAAAGATCACAAATCAGATTGAACACTTACAAAAAGAATTCCATAACCCCCTGACAGGTGATTGTTTACCTTTCAGATTTCCCCTTGAGTACATGATCAGATTCTTTGAGAAGCACTTTATTTTCTAGGGTCTAGTCTACTATGAAATCTGCAAGAGGTACTACTGTTCCAATGTCTGGTCTACTATGAAATCCATGGGATGTACTATTGTTTATAAAGAGATTCTGGTGGTTCTCTTCCCTCTTCCTTCCACTACCCTGATCAGAGTTGCTTGGCCCTTTTTCTTCATGAGATCTATAGGTTCAGGCATAGATCTATCTGTGGTGATCCCAGATCTACCCACAAGGTTAACTACTTCTCTTTTTGAAACTGTCACTATTGCTAGAGGTATTAAGTGCCCTTTAGACAGTTCTGATTTGCATATGGACAGGTATAGATAAGTGACGCATTGCTCTTCCTTGCAATCTACTATGGCTGAAACTCACTAGCACCCCAAATCTCAGTATAGTGGGTCTAGCTCTTTCTCATCCCAGCATCAGGGACCCTCTCTCACTTCCCTTCCACAGTGCAGATGCCCCTAGCAGCAAACTCACATTACCAGGTTTTTTATTTTTCCCATTACCAACAATTCTTCACCCTGGAATGTTAGGGAGGTTCTTCACAGCATCAACTACCTCTTAGATGATCTGAAAATGAATAGAAAGCAAATCTGAAAATGTAAATTTTTGAAGATAGGTAGTATATAGTTCGATCTGTCTCAAGCCCTGTATAGATGGAAAGTAGAAAATACGGCTCAGGATTTTGAAATATCTTGGGGCAGACTAGACTAGAATAGAATATAGAAGCAATATGAAAAGAATACCAAGGAAACACCTGGATTTTGTAAAGAAAGGACCAAAAGCAATGTAATGTTTTTCCGATCAATAAAATCAAAATGGAACAACCCTAGCTGCAAGCTTATCGACCAAAAAAAGATAGAACAAGATAGATAGAACTATGAGATAGATAAAACAAAGATATGAGAATTATAATAGATCTATGAGAATTACGTGAAGATCATTGTATTGAGGACAAAGATATGTTGATATACCAATGTTTGTATACTACAAGATGTTATAATGAATATATGATGGCTTGCATTATAAGATATGGGACTGCAATGAATGTATGTATGTATATGGGTTAATTTAATTGTTTTATATTCTACTGCAACTTGCCTATAATTCATCGCACTAGTTCTACTCCTCCTCTCACCCCTTTACGCCAAGGTATAAACTACAAAATTAAAGAGCATATGCCCAAATCTTCGAACTATGCTCCCTCTTCCGCTAATAAGGAATCCTATACTGTATCCAAATGTGTCAAAAGAAGAGTGAATTGTCTCGAGCATAATGATTGTCTTCTTACATGCTATCATGCTCACCATCTTTGACAAACAATCAACACAAATTCATGCTGATCGATTCCCATGGTCTCAATGAAATTGGAAGTTAACTATTGGTTTATATCCTAGATCCAAAAAGGTATTCTAAAACCCAATACATTATGTTGTAGCCTCAAGCATTGAGTTTCAAGTATAGAGAACAACGATGTGACTAGAGGTCGGAGAATCAACTACTTTGTTGTCTTCCCTTTTCTTGGATGAAATAAAACTGTTGTATGTCATCCACTTTATCTGCCTAGCATTCTCCAACTTACCTTATGTATGAAGAAACTGAAGAGTCTTATGATCAAGGTGAATGATCTCCTTGCCTAAGAAACAATATTGTTATCACTCCATAGATTGAACAAATGTATAGATCTCCTCATAGGTAGAGTAGTGTCAATGAATGTTTTTGAATGGTACACAACACTGTCTTGATGTTGAGTGACAACAACACTACGTTTAAAAATCAATTTCAATTTAAAAGGATTGATTGATATCAGCATTAAGAGAATAGATGCAAAACAAGGAATGCCTTTGAGTTCTTCAAATGCTTAACGTTGCAATCATTCAGTATAACTTTGCTCACATGATTTGATTCAAAAGCTTCAAGATATGTGCAAATCTGTCATGTCCCCAAGATTGTAACACTAAGGAAATAAATATCTAGGATATATGCATATATATAATTGCAATTCAAACATCATTATCCTAGATAATATTATAATTATCATCCAATTGTCATAACAAATAGAGCAATTAATTAATTATAAATATCATAATAATAATAATAATAAATAATATTCAGAAAAACCAACACTATTATTAATATGCCTTGGTTAATAACTAAACAAAACTAACAACCAGCAAACTCTAGTAAAGAGGGCATAGTGATTATCAATAAACAAACAGCAACTACTAGCCACGGTTATTAGAAGGATGCGATTACCAAAAGCAAAAGGCACGTCACTCCTAGAAAGGGACGATCAATGCCAAAAGGTGTGGAGCTTGAAAGGACGTGTCTAGAGGCAGATCGGATAATTTATATAAGACAGAACATTTGAAACAAAAGCAGCGGATGGGAAATAGGAAGAAAGGAAAGGGAGAAGTCAAATAAGACAGAATTTGTCTTATTCAAAAAGGGGAGATACTTTGTCTTATTCACATAAAAAGAAGAATGTGTAAATGCAGCGATTCCTATAAAGGAGGGAACGGCAGAGATAACGGAGGGAAAAAATCAGAATAAGGGAATGGATATTCTTCAGAATATAAGGATATGAGCAGAGAAATGTAATTCTGGTTTGTGCTGAAGTAAGTTATATATTAATAAAATTAAATATACTCGTATAATATATATGTGTGATATGAGCAGAGAAATGTAATTCTGGTTTGTGCTGAAGTAAGTTATATATTAATAAAATTAACTATACTCATATAATATGTGTGTGTGTGTGTGTGTGTGTGTGTGTGTGGATGTGTGAATTGTATGTGAATATACAATAATGATGCTTGCAGCAATTATTAAGCTTTATAAGTAATTATGATATTTTAATAAGCATGGATAGTAGATTCTTATCCGCTTGATCAACACTAACGATATCTTCTAAGTATGAAGAACAGATCGATTGGAAATAAAGGTAAGTGATCTGCTAGAAAACAAAGGTTCAGTTTGTATTATGAGTTGATATATTTATGATGGAATAATCATATGATATAATGCATTGTTACATAGGATCAAGGGTTCATGTATATCATTACTCATATTCTATGATAGCATAGCCATTATCCATTAGGTATTGCTCATATGATTATTCGCAAATCTGAATTTGGTTAAATTAATATGTGTGTATTTGCACCATGATAGAAGAAGGGGGATTACAAAAGGGAATAGTGATAAGGCACTCCCTAGGTACGCCACCTCCTATAATGGAGGACCAAGTGTCCTATAATGGAGAACTTATGTGTTCTATAATGGAGGACCAGGTGTCCTATAATGGAGAGCCTAAGCGTTCTATAATGGAGGACCTAGTGTCCTATAAAGGAGAACCAATGTGTTCTATAATGGAGGACCAAGTGGTCCCAAGGATGCCAAAGGGGTACTACCTTTTAGTAGAAGGGTACTGCCTTTGGGCCTAGAAGAGTTGGGTCACCAGGACACTCCTTTGTAACCTCACCCCCCTATAATGGTATAGCAATATAAGGAGACCTATCATGAGGAAATGGCGAAAGATGGCAAGGTGAGGGGATAACGGCAAAATTAGAATCCTCACTAGGGAGGCCACCTCATATGAATGGCATGGGCCACATGAGGCCAAAGGGGTACTGCCTTTTAGTCCAAAGGGTACTGCTTTTGGGCCTAGAGAGGCTAAGGACACCCCATTGAGTTACTCTCTTTCATGTTCACCCATGGTTGAGCATCCCTAGGATAAAGCAATAACTAGATTAACAAATTTACTATGGATTTACTAATGTTTAGTCATGAAACTCTGCCTGTTAAGTTATTATTGTATTTTTTCTCTAACTTGCTTGCAAGGATTAACTCAAGCCAAGGTACTCTCTAAATCCATTGTTTGCTTGGAAAATTGGTAATTTAGGTTAAAATTAGTATAATCCCAAAAAGGGGACATTACAAAATCATAATACAAACCATCAAAGAAAATCTGAGCCCAAGAAAAATTCACAATTCAGTGTGGCTACAAAGAGTTGGCCAATCTTGAATGACGTTGGTATATGTCAGATTCACATGAATTCAATAACAATCTATGATGTACCACCAAAGGTAAATTTACCTAGGTTGCCTTACAACTTGCAGGTGCAAAGTGTGTCAAAAACCTTTTAAACATGTGCAACATGCTCAATCAACACCTTGTTATTGATAAGAAAATTGTCATAGCTATTGGACAATGAAATGGATTTGTAAAATTGATTTGCATGGGACTGTCAATCTTAAGGCCGGAAAGAGTTGAAATGGACAAAGTGGTCCAGCAAATTAAATTAGCCCAATTATATTGAAGCGATCTTTTCAGAACATTTCAAGCAAAGCAATTTTTCTGTTTTAGTTAAAAGAATCAGAAAAAAGGTTGGGCCCTGCACCTTGTACTCAAAATAGAACTTTAGAAAATCTGTCCTAGAGGGTACTTACACTACACCAACAAAAGGCCATGTGTCTAGATGGCTAATGGCTCCTCATTCCAATAAGCCCAGCGCCTTGTTCCATGATGAACAAATGTCATCAAAATAGACAATGGCATATGTGTTGGCAAAAGTGTCACAAGAAACCATTCATGAGCCAAATGAAGATTGTGGGTGTGTTGATCAAACCAAAAGGCAGTACCAACCATTCATAAAAGCCTTCCTTGTCTTGAATGCAGTTTTCCAAAGGGCTTAAGGCTTAACTGGTAGCAATCAAACTTAAGATGATTCTTTGTGAAGTACTGTGTACCTCAAAACTGGTCCAAAAGATCATCAATGTGAGGTAGATGATACTTATTTTTTGTCATCTTTTTGGCAGGATCATGATAGTCAATGCAGAGCTGTGAACCATCCTTCTTTGATGCAAGGACAATTAGACTACCATAAGGTGAAAAAGATTAAAGATTTTAGATTTCCTTCATCAACATGATCTTGAATTTGCCTAAGAATCTTGTCATTCTCCTAAATTGATCTACTATAGAGAGGATTGCCTAGAAATGGAGATCCACAAATGAAATCAATTTAGAGCTTGATGGAATAATGTATTCGAATTCTTCTAGGCTCTTCACAGATACATATTGCTGTAGCAGATCGTCAAATTGTTGTTGGTGAGCTGCAAACTCAACTCATTAAGCTCGAAAACATGCTTTTTGCAGTGTTTTGCACATTGTGAGGTTGTTCTTGTGCCTTTAGGTGGTCATTTATGCAATGATACCAACCACAGGTCAGGTCATCAATTGGTAGATCCAGGCTGAGGTCTCAACCATGAGACAGTATCTAGGTCAATCTTCATTTTTCTGGCACCTTCATTTTGTTACTGATAATGTTTATTCTTTGCAGTGTTTTTCACATTGTTAGGTTGTTCTTGTGCACTGCAAGCTCAATTGTTTCCTGAAGATTTATGGTTATGTGAGATGCCAAACAAGGAGATTGGGCCTTTGTGCTTCATCGTGACTTGTTCCTTAAATTCTGATGGTGTCACAACAAGTTCCCACAAATGTTTTGCATGATAGGAACTCCATAGTGGCTTTTATAAAATGATAAAGACTTACAACTAGTGCACTTCAGAACTCCGTGCAGATCTATTTTGCAGAGATTCAGATGTGTGCAAGTTGTTCATTTTCATCTCTTTTGCAGCAAATTTTCCTAATCTTGTAACGAAGTTGGGGACACTTTCCCTTGGTAAAGATGAAACTTTGTGATTGATATTCACTCAAATACATATATGTAAATTAGCCTTCTACTTTTACTTCTTTGCTTGTGATTAGCCCTTATGTTGATACAACGTGCGTGCTCATCATTGTGCATCTATTCTATTTACTCCATACTACTTAAGAGTGTAAACATACAGTTTTAGCACTAATCTCTTTACAGTCTCTGCTATCGTTGTGTGTATTCCTGCTATAGCTGTAAGAGATATTAATAATACAACAAATATTAATAGCATGTGGGAGCCACTTAGCTAAAAACCCTAAATGAAAAAAATTATGAACAATGTTGCATACCATTACATAATGGGTTTTTATAGCTCCCTCCCTCTGCTGTCATTAACAAAAAACAGTGAGCTTTGTTTTTCCAGGAATTAAGAATATACTGCTCCTGTCTTAAGCTTAACCTATGTGCTAGAACCCATTTTAAGAGCTCTTTGTTTATTTTAAGATTCAATATATATTGGTTTTTTCTCATCTTATGTGCAAATTGCAGGACACACCTAGAAAGAACTAATTACTCCTGGTTACATTAAGCTTGGCTGTCTGAAACTTTTAATTGTGAAACCAGCTAACAAAGCTACCAGATGTCCTTGATCAGAAGCTTCTGATGGATCAGGTTCAGAGAGAGAGAGATGCTTAAATATAAGGGTAGCAACCCGGTGCACTAGAATCTGATTCAGTACCTAGCGGATCCAATAGCGGTTTGATCCGTCCCGAGAAGCACCCACTAATGATCCTCCCAACCCCTAGCTTTTGAATGAATAATGCCTTGGGCGGGGCAAGCAGGATGCATGCAATCATGTCCTCCATGCATGGGGCTATCCAGATGCGATCTCTGGTATATATGTAAATCGGCCTTCTACTTTTACTTCTTTGCTTGTGATTAGCCTTTATATTGATACGTGTGTCCTCATCATTGTGCATCTTTTCTATTTATTCCATACTACTTAAGAGTGTAAACATACAGTTTTAGCACTAATCTCTTTACAGTCTCTGCTGTTGTTGTGTGTATTCCTGCTATAGCTGTAAGAGATATTAATAATACAACAAATATTAATAGCAAGTGGAAGCCACTTAGCTCCAAGCCCTAAATGAAAAAAAACTATGAACAAGGTTAAATACCATTACAGAATTGGTTTTTATAGCTCCCTCCCTCTGCTGTCATTAACAAAAACAGTGAACTTTGTTTTTCCTGGAATTAAGAATATACTGCTCCTGTCTTAAGCTTAAGCTATGTGCTAGAACCCATTTAAGAGATCTTTGTTTATTTCAAGATTCAATATATATTGGTTTTTTCTCATCTTATGTGCAAATTGCAAGACACACCTAGAAAGAACTAATTACTCCTGGTTACCTTAAGCTTGGCCGTCTGAAACTTTTAATTGTGAATCCAGCTAACAAAGCTACAAATCTTGTGTATTGTCTAAGAGGCAATATAATTAAGAGTCACATGTAGGAATTGTATCTATTTAAAGGAGGTAGGGAAAATCTTCTAAATTCAAGTAAGCAGCTTATTATTATACTAACCCGCCCATTTCAGTTGCTTCCTCCTTCAATTCTACCAATTGATCCGGCTTGGCATCACACAAGTTACAAAGATTTGACTGCAAAATTAAATAGTTAGCAACCCTATAACAGAAAACCAAGAGTGTTCAAAATTTTAGATTACACAAGAAAACCACTAACCTTTAACATTATTGGAAGACGGCCAAAAGAAAATTTTTCTCTTATTACATTCCCATCATTCCATTGGAAACAAACTTCCAGATAAAATTTCCCTCTATATGAAGTGCCAGATTGCCTGCACTGTTTATCAGTAAGTTACATGTCAAATTCTATCTGAAGATTAGAAATAAAATGTCTCAAGATAATACAGCACAAACAAGAATCTGAACTATGTGACTAAACAGATAACCAGAAGATAACAGGCATAAGAATCTTATCCAAAAATAACCAGGGAGTTTAACAACACTGTCTAATACAGAATCTGAATCATGTGACTAACCAGATAACCAGAAGATTAAAGGCAAATACATCCTATCCACAAATAAATCAGGGGGATTCGACCAAAAATCTATTACAAGAAACCCCCAATTCTACATGCTCAGATTCATCAAATACAAATAATAACCAACAAAAAAACCAACAGAATTATTTGTCTATATTTAAAAGGATAAAACTTCAATGTTTGCTATCTCTTACATATACACAAATGTATGATGTTGAAATTGCACATCCAAAGCGTATGTGGCACAGGCATTTGAGAATATGTTACTACTCTTGAGACTTGAAAAGTACCCAAACATGATAGGTGATAACGAGAGGAAACTCAAATAACCTATGCTAGAAATGAAATCATGATTTTGAGAATTAATAAACAATATTTTCATTTCAAGTTCAAAAATATTAAACTCAAGATAGTGAGACCACTTATAGTCACTCCAAAAAAATAGAAACCTATTTGTGAATCAGAACCAAATTTTGTGCTATTTTATACCTATCCAAACATATTCCATAGAGTAGGTATATTCAGGCAAAATGTAATGAACTCTCAATGATGGTTCAATGATAACAGCAAGGATAAGAATCATCAGACAGTAGAAGTAAAAAATTTACAATAGTTAATCTTTGTCTCTATCTTGCCAATCATACTACTCCATTGTCTTGCAAAAAGGACCACAAAAATAGCAAGACATTGATTCCCATTGCAAATGCACAACACTAGATATACCTCTCGAAAGATGGTAGGATCTTTCCTAATGCACCCATGGCTTTCTATTCCTCAATGTTCTCTTGCAAAATATTGGCATTGCTGAAATAAGTAACTTACTTCTATATAAATGATAACAAAAGAGAGAATAGTGGCAAGGACTTGAAAACAAAGACATGGGACCCATAAAATTCAGCTAATAAGATTTTATGTTCATAACAACTTCATGTAGGAACCCATTGTTGATGACAGAAATTGCTTACGCACAATTTTCTCCAAACAATACTCCAGATCAAATGATTGTCAACAATGCTAGTTTTATTGGATCACTGAGGTCCCATCAACCCATTTTAGTCACTTCCATCCACTACAAGGGAATTTCTTCCAATTCACATTCTATATTGTTCAATTTTGTGCCCCTAGCTTTTGACTTTGTGATATCTTGTGACCACGCTTGGTATAAACTGAACCTTTCCAATCTACCTATACATGAAGTACATATTACTTATTAGAAATATATCACTGCAAATCATAAAATATTAACACATATTTTGTCTATTTAATAGAGATGAGGATTTTGTCTTTAATTTGACGTCCACAAAGCATAGTCACGTAAACCAAATTTATGCACAAACACAGCCCTTAACAAAAATAGTTCAGCAAAGAGTTGACCCTGCTCATTTTCAAGGTCATAAGAGAGTATTGTCACTGTAAATCTATATATTTCTATTTGCCAGATTTTGGTTCATATTGCATATTTTTTATAGTTGAAACATATTATTTTCCTGATTTTTGAAGAAAAACTTACAAACAAAAATGGATTAAAATAAAATTAGAAAGCTCTACCAAGATACAGACATTTTAGATTTCTTAGGCAAAAGAGACAAGAACTAAAGCTTGTTAAAAGTAGTTCCACAAAAATTAGGCAATTGGTCTACTGGCTGCTGGTACTCATTGAGAATGGAGCCAAACTTGAGTGTACCCCATCACATGCAACAAGTATCATGACTGTGTTTCAATGGAATTTTATCTTCCAAATTTTCTGCAGTGGATATCTTTTGTGTAAAACTCATTGATAAAAACAATGAGACAGTTGTGTCAGAGGAATCAAAAAAATAAAGATAACAAAATGATTTGCACTACAGTTTCTCCAAAACTGATATTTGTGCTATAGTTAAAGACACTAGTTAAATAAAAGCATTATAAATTTCATACCTCGAAAGGTAGCAAATGCCTGGAATGGCGTCCCTCACTTCCTTCCTTGTCTGGAGACAGTATTTCTGGCTTTTCTAACCACAGTAAACCCCAGGTTAAGGCAAAATAAAATTCCCAGAATATTTTCTCAGATAAAAAAACAGTTTTAAAAGTTTGGTGAGCCTAACTTAGTGACAAAGAAGGGGCAGTGTGATGAGGAAGCTTAATGGCTATGACACAGTAATGTTACAAAGAACCTTAGCAGTAGAGATGAAGCTATGTTGCAAAGAAATTGAATTGCAAAGGCAAATGTTCCTAAGCAGCTTAGTGGAAAACACCCTGAAACTACTGAGAAGCCCGATGTTACCGAGAAGCTCAGTGGCAAAGATGGAGTGATGTTGCAAAGAAGTTTAATGTCAAAGACAGAGCAATGTCAGGAATAAGCCTACTGATACAGATGGAGGGATGATATAAATAAGCTTACTAGCAAAGACAAAGTCATGTTACAACAAAGACTAAGAAGACCAGTGTTCAACCCTGGTCGAGGCTAGCTCCCCACATTCACAATGGCCCAGCATTAGTTGAAGTTAAAACTTAAAAATTGGCAGGGACAGGTGTGAGTGCAGGATGTGTTTGACAGCATAGACTGCTTATGTCAATAGTGGCATATCCCAAACAGCGATTACCTGTGGTGATTTTGACTTACATAGATTTCCTTCCATCAATGGCAGTGTATGTTGAATAGATATTAGTTAAGGTGACTCTTGACAGCAGAGATTGCCCTTCAATGGCAAGACATGCCAGACAGAGATTAGCTATGGTGATTTTGACATTATAGATTGCCTCCTGTCCATGGCAGCATAAGCCAATAGAAATCAGCTGTAACAGCATAGGTTGGCCTCCATCCATGTATATATACACCAAATAGACATTATTTATGCTCATATTGACAGCATAGGTTGCCCTGCATCAGTCCATAGCAGTATATGTCAAATCAAGATTAGCAACAGTAATTTTAAGAGCATAGAAAGGCCAAAGAGAAATTAGCTGCAGAGATTTTGATGACATAGGTTGTCTTCCACTTATGGCAGCATATGATAAATAAAATTAGCTGTAGTGATTTTGACAGCATTGTTTGCCCTCTGTCGATGGCAGCAAACATCAAATAGATATTAGCTGAGGTAATTTCAACAACACTTGTCGCCCTCCATCAATGGCAACATATATAGAACAGAAATGCAGTGAAGCAATGATTTTTATGGCCTCTATTGCCCTCCATAAAAGGAAGAATATTTCAAATAGATATCAGTTGCACTGATTTTGATGGCATCACTACCCTCCATACATGATAGCGCATTCCAAATAGAAATTACTTGTGATGGCATAGATTTGCCTCCATAGGTGGCAGCACACAACAAATAGAGATTAGCTGCTATGATTTTGATGGCAAAGATTGCCCGCCAGCCATAGCAGCGTATAGAGAATAAAAAAGCTTAGCTATGGTGATCTTGAAAAAATTGATTGCCCTCCATCCAAAGAGATCAGTTGTGATTCTGATGGCAAAGGTTGCCCTAAATCCATCCAAGGCAGTGAACACAAAACAGAGATTAACTGCAGTGATGTTGACTGCATAGATTGCCCTCCATCCATGGCAGCTTATTCCAAATAGATATTAGTTATAGTGATTTTCAGTCTTTGACAATATAGTATGCCAAATAGAGATTAGTTGTAACAATTTTGACCATAAAATATGTCAGTCATAGATTAGCTCTAGATATTCTACCAATACAGTATACCAACTATAGATTATCTGTAATGTTTCTAACAATATAATATGCCAAATAGAGATTCTGATTAACTATACATAAATTCCCCACCATCCATGCTGCATATGTCAAATATAGATCAGGTATGGTGATATTGATTGCATATATTGGATTCTGCCAATA
Source organism: Sequoiadendron giganteum (assembly GCA_007115665.2). Lineage (NCBI taxonomy): Eukaryota > Viridiplantae > Streptophyta > Pinopsida > Cupressales > Cupressaceae > Sequoiadendron > Sequoiadendron giganteum. Next base: position 616,124,510 of record CM021104.1, read on the forward strand.
GCAGTTGCAGCCTGATTTTGACGAAGTAGATTCCCCTCCATCCATGGCAGCAAATGCCAAATAGAGATTAGCTATAGTGATTTTGACAACATAGAATGTCAAATGGAATTAGATATAGTAATTTTGACAATGTACTATTCCAAACCGAGATTAACTACAGAGATTTTGACGGTATAGTATGCCAAATAGAGATAAGCTATAGCAACTTTGCTAATACAGTATATCACAGAGGGAAAGAGAAAAAGTAGCTATGTTGATTTTGATGATATAAATTGCCCTCTATCCATAGCTATGTATGTGAATAGAGATTAGGTAATGCAATTTTGAACAATGGTGTATCTTACCCTTGTCCATGGCAATGAATGCATAATAGAAATCAACTATAGTGATTTTGACAATATAGTATGATGAACAGAGATTAGTAAGCCAAATAGGGATTAATTATAGTAATTTTCTAAGTTTAAATTTTTGATCCATGGCTACACATGTCAAATAGAGATTAGATAAGGTGATTTTAAACACATAGATTGCCCTCCCTCCATCCATAGTAGTTGCAACTTGATATTGAGTCTTGACAGTGTGCATTGCAATTCATCAATGTGAGCAAATGCCAAATAGAGATTAGCTATAGTGATTTGGACAATACGATATGCACAGAGAGCGGTTATAGAATTTTTGGCAGTGTGATATACAAGATATAAATTAGCTATACTAATTCTGACTGTGTAGTATACCAGATAAAGAAAGCGTACCTATAGTGATCTTGATGATATAAATTTCCATCCATCCATGGCTATGTATTTATAACAGAGATTCAATAAGGTGATTATGAACACACATATTGCCCTTCATCCGGTGCAGTTGACCTTGACAACATAAATTACCCACCATATATGGCAGGTAATGCCAAAGAAAAAAAAACTCTAATGTTTTATACCATATAGTATGTCAGCTAGAGATAAGCTATAGTAATTTTGACAATATAATATGCCAAACAGAAAATAACTATAGTAATTTTGACAATATAGGATGCCAAATAGACATTAAGTAAGCTGGTTTTGAACATATAGATTACGCTCCATCCTTGGTGGCATTTGCCTAATAAAAATTAGCTATAGTGATTTTGACAACACGGCATGCCAGATAGAGATTGGTTATAGCGATTTTAGCAATAAATTGCCCTCCAACCATGGCTGCATATTCAAATAGAAATTAGAGTAAGGTGATTTTGACAGCATACATAGCCTTTTCCATCCATGGCAACAAATGCCAAATAGATATTAGCTATAGCAATTTTGATGATGTAGTACACCAAATAAAGACTAGCAACATCAATTTTAATGTTATACTATGTCAAAGAGCGATTAACTGTAGAGGTTTTCATGATATATAGTATGCCAAATCGATATTAGCTTCAAATTGCCAAAGAGAGATTTACGATTTAAATTGACCTCAATCCATGGCTGCATGTGTCAGATAGAAACTAGGTAAGGTGATTTTGACTGCATAGATTGCTCTCCACCCATGGCAAGTATAGAGGTTTTGACAATGTAGTACGACAAACAGAGATAAGTCATAGTGTTTTTGACAATGTACTTTGCCAAACAAATATAAGCTATAGAAATTTTGATTGTTTAGTGCGCTAAGCTGGGATTAGCCATAGAGATTTTGAATTTGGCAAGCATAAATTGCTCTCCATCCGTGGCAGGTAAATAGGTTTTCACAGTGCAGTACCCCCAAAAGAGATTAGCTATAGTGCTTTTGACAATATATCATGCCAAATATATATAAGCTATGGAAATTTTGATCATATAATGTACCAAACATGGACTAACCAGAGAGACTTATACATAGTATGTCAAGTAGAGTTTAGCTATAGTAATTTTGCTGATATAGTGTGCCAAAATATTGGCTATTTCCACGATATAAATTGCCCTCCATCAATGGCTGCTTATGCCAGATAGAGATTAATTAAGGTGATTTTTAACACATAGATTATACTCCCTTTATTGTACTTGCAGCTGGATTTTCTATAACATAGTTTGTCTTCCATCTATGGCATCTTGATTTCGACATCGTAGATTGCTGCCTGTCAATTGTAGCTTGATTTTGACAGCATAGATTGCCGTCTGTAAATTGCAACTTGATTTTGACGGCATAGATTAGCCTCCATCCATAAGTTGATTTTCAGAGAGTAGAATGCCCTCCGTCCATGGCTGCTCCTGACGAAAAAATACTGGCTAGGGTTTTTTAACGCAATATGCAACAATAAAAATAATGATACTATATGCAAAGGATATTTCTTAGGTTTGAAAGAGAACCAGGCTGATGAACGACCACGGAGCGTAAATTTGATACAGCAGCTTCCAAACCCTCCTCTGCAAAATAGTTGAATGAATCAATGTGCGGCTTAACCAGCTCTTGCAGCGACTTAAAGGACATCTCCTCATTGTTTTCTGCTTTGCTTGCCATTAGTGTATGGAAATGCATTAAAGACTCAGAAACCCTGTAGAAGGCGTATACACAATGTGTATATGTTTGTTATACTCTCTGCGCTTAAAAAAATGTTGAGGAGACAGAGCATGAGAGGAAACAGAGTCGAAGTGATTTTGCACAGGATTTTATCAATAGGTTGTGTTTATGCGCGGAATATAGCTTGAAAACATGTACACAATGTTTATATATTTGCAATGCTCTGTGCTAATGTTCTTTTTCACGTTGCAGTGACAGAAATTCAACACGAAAAGGGTTTTAGAAGGGTTTATTTCTAGGTTTTGCGTATTTCATTCCGTCAAAATTATGCTATTATAAATTTTATACTTAATAAGAATTGAATTTTAATAATAAAAAAATTAAAAAAAATTAAGGTACAAAACTTTATTCTAGATCAAAGAAAAATTAATTAAAACATATATATATATACACATTTACCTTTTTAAAACGGTAAGGAGTGTATATATTTACATTTTAAAACGGTAAGAGGAAGATAATAGGAATATTTTAAAAGGGCTGCGTTTCTAGGTCTTTAATGGAGCCGGCTAACTCCTAGACAAAAGTGACCTATGTGCATACAAAAATGCATGAAAATATACATAACGATATACATGGTAACATACATAACATGAAAAGACAGTGTAGTGTGAGGCCCGCCGAATGGATGGTAGAAGAGATGGAACCGGCAACGAAAGGAAACGGGGAGGCACGGGAAGCGAGGAGGTGTCCTGTCGCCAAATTACGCTGGCATTTTTTTGCCTTGTGGGAGAAGCTAACTGTTAAGCGCGGGAAGATGTGATTAAGACACGTGGTTTAAATTGTAAAGGGTATTGTTCTTGGAAGACAGTTGGGAAACACATTGTGCTTTGGGTTTTCTCATTCTGCAGGTTAAAATTGAAACGTTGGAGAGCAAGGGCGCACTGCAAGCAGGGGAGAGGACCAACTGACTTGAGGTGAGGTGTTTATAACTGACTATATTGAATGTTGAAAGTTTTTATGTATTGTTTCATGTGTTGTTAAAACCGTAGGAATGTAATCAAATGTGGATTTATAGTTGTGTTGTTAAAACCGTAGGAATCTTAGAAAACATGTGAATGTCTTCAAAAGATTTTGTTATTAAAACCGTAGGAATGTAATGAAATGCGGATTTAGAAACACCCATTGTTTCCAACAACCTTTCACACTGTGCATTCTGCTCTTTCATTTTGCAAGTTGAAAGTGAAAGGTTGGAGAGTGGAGTTGCAAGTGAAAGGTTGCAGAGCAAGGGGAGACTGCAAAAAGTGAGTGGAGGGGTTTCTAATCATTTGGGTTGTTAGTTGTAAAGAGTTTTAAAATGTTGTGAGGGTTTTTAATTGTAAATTGTTTTTAAACTTTAAGTGGGTTTAGGGTTTTGTAAAACCCAGTGTTTTGCATCTTAGAATTTTAGAAAAGAAAACGAATGTCTTTACAAGCTTTTGTTATTTAGACCCTAGGAATGTAATGAAAGGTACTATTTTATAAACACCCATTGTTTCCCAAGAAGCATTAACATTGTGTTTCACCACTTTGAACAAGTTTACTCATTATCGGTGATAATGTTAAGAAATTGGTGTTCTTGCTATTCAAGTAATGCACATGTACATATACAGGCTTGAAAACCACGATGGTTTGGATATGTTATGATGTGGCTTGCGGTTTTAGAAACACCCTGTGTTTTCCATTTCATTCCATTGCACATCTTTCAAACCGAAAGCATTACTTCACATTGCATAACTAATAAGTAGATGCTCATAGATAGATGACAAAATTTAGATTACAATATAGGTTTTTTACATAGTCAACCTAAAAGCAATTATGCATTTAGTTCACATTGCATAGGTAAAAGCTATATCCACAACTATAGGGAACTCCACCTGCACAACCAAGTACTATTCTGAAATATATTAATTTCTTCATTCTAGAGTGATAATTGTAGCTACCAATTGTATTTTTTTGTTATGGCATTCCATGAGAGCACATTTGTTTGAGGCATTTTTTGAAATAGTTCACTGTCTTGTGTATGAAAGCATAATAGTAAGCAACATCAGAGACAAGGTAGTGAACTATTTGGAAAAATGGTTGAAAGAAATGTGATTTTATGGTCAATGGAATGCCATGCCAATCCATATACAAGGAAATGAATTGTTTCTATGTGGGATTGGTTATCTATGGCTTGCCACTATGTTTTGGCAGACATTCTCATCTGACACTGTTTTTACAAAATAATTGCAGATAGCTTTTTTGTATTAAGTATAGAGAGATCATTACATAGTGCATCTGAGTAATTACATCAGTATCAAGCCTCTAGGAAGCCCTGCATATGCTATAACATCCTATTTCCCTAGTTACAAAATATACATATCCCCACACTACCCCTGATACAACAAATTTGTCAGATGTCTCATATTAACATTGTTCCAAGTACCATCTACAAAATATTTACATATATACCTGTAGCGTGTAGTTACATATGTGCAATTGTATAAGGTTCTACATCTACATAACATATGAACCAGACTTGTTACCATTCATAACCAAAAAGAGACGAAAAAATGTTCCAAGGTTGATTCCTGAGGGACTGTATTGTATTATCTGAGTCTCCAAGTGTCACCAGTGTCTCTGTTGCAACCATATCGTCCACTAAAAGTCTAGGATCCCTGCTACTCTACCCTTCCATCAGTACAATTACAATCTTTTTGCTTTTTCCCTTGTCATGATTGTTCTTTTGCTCTTCTTTTAGTTCCTCCCTAAAGGCTTGCAGATAGTTAGAGTGATATTTGCAGATGGAGACCCCCTAGCCAAATTTTGTTAGAAAGTGGGAAACATCTTAGTTAACAAGCAATGCAGTTTGTCTTGCAGATATATATTGTCATCTTCAGTAGAGTTATCAACAATATATTATGAAACTATACCCACAACTATAGGGAACTCCACCTATGCAACCAAATACTATTGTCAAAGATATTAATCCATTCATACTAGAGTGATAATTGCAGCTGCAATTTGCATTTGTTTGTCATGGCATTCCAAGAGGCCACATTTGTTTGAGGTATTTTTTCAAACAGTTTGTTGCCTTGTCTATGAAAGCATATTAGTAAGCAACAATAGAGACAAGGTAGTGAACAATTTGAAAATTGCCTCAAAGAAATGTGGTTTCATGGTGATTGGAATGTCATGACAAGCCATAGACAAGGCAATGAATTTTTTGTAAGTATGATTGCTTATCTATGGCTTTCCATTGTGTTTTGGCAAACATATACTTAGCTCACACTGTGTTTTCCAACTTGCAATTATAGAATGCATGTATATGGTTGTTGGAAAACATTGTGTGTTTACTATCAAAGGATAACAGTAGATCTGGATTGTCATGGCATTCCAACACCACGGTGATTGGAATGACATGACAAGCCATAGACAAGGCAATGAACTGTTTCTATTTATGATTGCTTATCTATTTCATGCCATTGTGTTTTGGCAGACATGTACTCACCGCACATTGTGTTTTCCAACTTGCAATCACATTATGCATGTATATAGTTGTTGGAAAACATCGTGTGTTTACTATGAAAGCATAATAGTAGATTTGGATTGTCATGGCATTCCAACACCATGGTGATTGGGATGACATGACAAGCCATAGACAAGGCAATGAACTGTTTTTATGTATGATTGCTTATCTATGGCATGCCAATGTGTTTTGGGAGACATATAGTCACCTCACACTATGTTTTCTAGCATCCAATCAGTTTGCATGTATATGGTTGTTGGAAAACATTGTGTGTTTACTATCAAAGCATAATAGTAGATCTGGATTGTCATGGCATTCCAACACCATGGTGATTGGAATGACATGGCAAGCCATAGACAAGGCAATGAATTGTTTGTATGTATGATTGCTTATATATGGCATGCCATTGTGTTTTGGCAGACATATACTCACCTCACACTATGTTTTCCAACTTGCAATTACACTATCCATTATCTTATATGTATTTTACCATTTAATTTAGAGTGTTGTAGATATTTATGGTATATGGTTTCATTAAAGCTAACAATGAGAATCCATTGCACATTGTGTTGTGTAAGCTTCCATGCATCATACCATAATTATTGTTAGAAGTGTATTCTCTGTTGTGCACTTCAATATTTTTGTTCTATTGCATTTTTATTATTTTTTGGGGGCTGCAGACTGGAAGGTAACCCATAGTGATTAGATAAGATTGAAAGACCATTTTCATTGTTTGTTTTATTGCTTGCATTAGAATGACAAGTTTAGTATTACTATTAGTTTTTTGTAATAACTCTGGAACTTTATGGGCTGAGGATTGGGAAGCAACTCACTTCCTCCTAGGTAAGATTCAAAGATTGTGTTCAGTATTTTGATTCATTTCTTGCATTGGAATGAAATGATTAGTCTTTTGAAATAAATTTGTCGCTTTATGGGGTTAGTTTACATTGTTTTTTCTTGATATTGTTATTTCCTCTCTGTGCGATGCATGCAAAATGGTCACAAGAACTAGTCTCGGGTGCATTTATAAACTAATTTATATAATTTTCTTCCCTCTCTTTTCCAAACAATGCACCATTTGTTGCATATTTGTTGTTTCGACTGCTAGAAGAAATTTGTAAATCTAGAATACAAATATGCAAGTTAGACATCAGAGCTTATAATATACTTGCTTTGTTGTATCGATATGGAGTTTGAATTTAAAGGCATGCTAAGCTCAAACTAGGATAATCTACAGGTATTTATAATCTTCAACTTAATACACATATCCAATATGTCCATGCATGAGGGTATACTCTAGAATAAATATTGGCTATTTAATACTGCTACATGCTACTGGTTCCCAATTATGACCCTACTTTACATGACAGGAAAAGTAGCTTTCCACATCTTGACAGAAGAAATACCTAAAATATAAGTTCCATTTGTCTTTGTGACATATGATAACCTTGTTCTATCTTTTTGTATAGAAATGTGTTTCTTGTGATATGTATGGTACAACAACGATGCAAAGTATAATCGTGGTTATGATTGAGGACATAACTTCTTAGGAAATTCTTTGATGGAAGGTCAACTTGATATCAGGTTTGGGCTGCTGCAGTACTAACTTAATGGATTTATGTTGTAGAATTGTCATAAGACATATTACTGTTTTTTAATTTTGTGTGTTTGATTCTAAAGTTACATAATTTTCATTAGCGAAAGTTGTCTATTTGAACAATTGCATAGCATAATTTTTCTTTTTTATTGAATCAAAGTTGTTGAGAAAAATACAGAGAACCATGGATATGAGCAAACAATAGCCATAACTAGTACAACTACATAGCAACCATCTAATTAAGATACATATTAGCCCTCCAAAGAAGGGAAAAATGAAAATAGAAACGACAATAAATCTGTCACATACTAAATGGGACTAAAGCAGGAGAAAATTGTAAAATAAAACAGTCCCAATTGAATAGTACCCAATCAAAGCGTTCAGCTGTGTAGGTTCTGGTATCAACTTTGATATCCAATTGATCAGCCACATGGTTGATAGTATGATGTATGTCCTTGAAGCATTGATAATTGGATTTCTTCAAACATCCCTGAATACAATGAAGAATTATCCACGCAGATTCAGTCTAAGGCAACTTGTAGTTCTGAACAAGAATCATGGAGGCTTAGTGTATGACATCTCCAACCTAAGGCATAGCACAAAGTTAATGGGTTTTTTTTGTGACTAGTATCATAAGGGTATTATTCTAGGTCCTAGGAGGTCGAATTTGCTACTTTGTACACTGTAACTTTTTGAACTTATGGATCTGCATTGCATTAGGACAATCATAGATGCCATGAATGGATCTTAGTCAACCTAATTGGTTGATTGCATATTGTTCAACATAAGTTGGACAATACTATATAAAGGTCAATTTACGTAGACAAGGCAATGAACTATTTTTGTGTATGATTGCTTATCTATGGGTTGCCACTATGTTTTGGTAGACAGACTCAGCTCACACTGTGTTTTCCAACTTTCAATCATATTGTGCATGTGTATGCTTGTTGGAAAACATCGGGTGTTTACTATCAAAGCATAATAGTAAATATGGATTGTCATGGCATTGCAACACCACGATTATTGGAATGCCATGACAAGCCATAGTCAAGGAAATGAGTTGTTTCTATGTATGATTGCTTATCTATGGGTTGTCAGTGTGTTTTGGCAGACATATACTCAGCTCACACTGTGTTTTCCAACTTCCAATCGTATTGTGCATGTATATGCTTGTTGGAAAACATCGAGTGTTTACTATCAAAGCATAATAGTAAATATGGATTCTCATGGCATTGCAACACCATGGTGATTGGAATTACATGACATGCCATAGTCTAGGCAATGAACTATTTCTATTGTTTGTCTATCACTTGTCATGGCATTCCAAGACGATGGTGTTGGAATGCAATGACAATCCATATTTATAATTATGCTTTGATACATTTTTTCAATAATCTATATTTACTATTTAGCCATGGTGTTTGAAGTGATGAGAATCCATATTGACTATTATGCTCTGATAGATTTTTTGGAAGCATGCGTAGCTTGTTCAAAAGAACCTGTTTTAGGCTTTTAGCCATAGTAACAAGGCAGCGAACAGTTTGATAGAATGCTTTGGTAGAAATTTATGAAAAATGTGGTAGCATAGTGAACTGTTTCAGAAAAATGCCTCAAATAAATGTGGTCCCTTGGTGAAGGACTACCATGACAATCATAATAATTGTCATGGCAGTCCTTCACCAGGGGACCACATTTATTTGAGGCATTATATAAACAGTTCACTATGCAGCCACATTTTTTATACATGTCTACCAAAGCATTCTATCAAATTGTTCACTACCTTGCTACTATGGCTAAAAGCCTAAAACAGGTTCTTTTGAACAAGCTACACATGCTTGTAAAAAATATACCAAAGCATAATGGTAAGCAACAACATAGAGAAGGCAGTGAAGTGTTTGATAAAATTCCTGAAAGAAATGTGGTCACATGGCGATGGAGTTCCATGACAATCCATATTGTTGCCTTGTCGCTATGTGGATTTTCATGGCATTCCATCAACATGAGATCAGATTTCTTTGAGGCATTTTATGAAACAGTTCATTGCCTTGTCTATGCTACCACATTTTTCATACATGTCTACCAAAACATTTAATCAAATAGTTGAGTGCCTTGTTGCTATTTCTAAAATCCTATAACAGGTGCTTTTGAACAAGGTACGCATGTTTGCAAAAAATCTATCAAATCATAATAGTAAATCATTAAACATACTAAACCTATCTATGACAACCCGAAAAATCAAATCACATGAACTCAATCAGGTACCCCTTAAAAGGCAGTTTAATTACACTCAAGAATATTGAACATTTGCAGATGGGAGTAAACCTATTATAAACTTTGCATAATGAACCTCATATATGGTTTAAGAACAAAATTGCAAGCGATGAAAGAATGCAAAACAAATTCAAACAAACTAAATGGGCTTCAAAACATGTAATTGATCTGTAACCTTTCATTGTGACCATATACCTTTGATGCAGAATTGCTTTCGATATTGGTTTAGATCCTTGTAGAAGCATGAAGATCTCATCAACAAACACCAATCATGTCTTTATGCCAAAAACCTATCCACCGAATACCTTAGAGTCACAACATCAAAATGTATTAGCCATTAGGAATAAAATGTGAATGATGAATGCGCAATGAGTACTTGTTCAATACCTTTGACTTTTTCATGAAGCAACTTTGTCAAAAATTTGCAACAACTATCAATACCTTTTGCACCAATACCATGTGAACAAGTAATGAGTGAACAACAAGGACTTTGACATGAATATCAACAACCACTTTGGTTGTAGATCACCAAATGAATGAATAATATCTTTGTAACCAATCCATGGGAACACAATGAAGCAACTTAGTATGCATGTAGTTGGCATCAAACACCTTTTGACATCAATTACAAACAACATCAACGTAGACATGTCTGAAAAATGTTGAAGTATACATAAGGCATGTGGTTTTTTTCAAGTATAGAAGTAGAACACAACATTGTAACTCATACGTTTTTCAGGCACAATAGCTAAGAACACTTTAGTAACACTTTTCAAGCAAGAAGATACATATTTCAGACTTCTATGTGAACATGTGAACACTTGAGATTTGTAAACACCAACTATAAACTTCAATTGTGTCTAAGAGCTAGAAGATAATGCATGCATGAAATTAAAAAAACTCACATTCAACATGGACTCTTGATATGGTTGTTGCCCTTAGTCTTTGATTGCATAACCTTTTTATTTCCTTTATATTGTTCTTCGTATGGTATGGTGTGAATCTTGTTATGATAGATGAAGGTATGTTTGAGTTGTAGATAGATAATGATATGCGAGATTTAGAAATATGAATGACCTGGGTGGGTGCAATGAAGAAAGGATTGTGACACATTTATTAGAAGTAAGCAAAGCATATAAATGGCTTATGAAAAGTATTCAGTATGGGAGGAAAGCATATGAAAGGCTAGATATGCAAATGAATGGAATGGAAATGTTATCAATTCATCATTTTTGAGTTGTAGATAGAAAATGATATGCAAGATTTACAAATATGAGTGATCTAGGTGGATCCAAAGAAGAAAGGAATGCAATGCATTGATGTGATGCAAGGAAAGTGTATAAATGTCTTATGAAATGTATTCGATATGGGATGAAAGGATATGGAAGGCTGGATATGGAAATGAATGGAATGGAAAGGTTAGGAAGTGATCATTTGTTTCATCATAGAGTGGAATGATTTCCCCTTTGTTATCAGTTATGCTTTTTGTAATCATCATAGGGCCGACTGACTCGATACACACACATAAGAAAGACTCATGCCCCTTTCCTCACTCTCCTTCATATACAACGAGGTGTAGAGATCCTCGAGCTTCCTCAGAATGTGACAAGAAAAGAAAAGATATAAAAAGATAATGATATTGATGGAGACAATAGACAAGAGTTAAGATAAAGCACAAGTTGTCATACATGCAATATGAAAATGATAAATATGCAAAATCATGATAATGAAAAAATGGAAATGCTAATGCATATGATAAGGACTAGCACACTAAACAGTTGTAGGATGGAAAACACAGTGGGTTGTGACTCTGTAAAGCCCAATGTTTTAGTATGCTAAAGAGTTTAAGGTTTCTTTAAATGTGTTACTCATAATAATTATAACGCAATGATAAATAAGAATTTAAATGATAATGATAAACAAGATCTTATTCCTTAGTCAAGTTGAAAACTAGAGGACATATGGATGGATAGGGATCAATGATATGGGTTAGTGATAGGACATGTAAGGATACACCCTATATGGAGAATGAAGATAGATGGATCAAGATATGGAATTCTATGGGTGGAGGGAACCAATGACAAGGGAACACAAAATGTTCGCTCTTATACAAAGGAAAAGTAAACAACCTATGGAGGACTCCAAAGATGGCATGTCAAAGTAATAACATGCCCCCATGGTAAGAGGTATGATGAGTTATAACGACATGACATGGATATGGAAGATAAATGGACATGAAAGGAAACAAGACATGGACGACAAGTGATATGGACGATGGAAGACACACATGGTATAAAGCATGCATTAGATTCAATTTCTTGCTATTTTGCCCCAATACTTTATGAAAGATCAAAGGAAGGTGGATGGATAAGGTGGATAGCATGGAATATAAATGAAGGAATATGATGGCAAAGTGGAAATAGGATAATCAATAATGTACTGTACAAATGGAAAAGTCTTGCCCCCAACTGTACAAGCAAGGGTATGTGTATGGATGTGAAATCTAGTGGATATGAATGGCCATGGAAATGGAAGCTGATGAAGGTGTATGGATATGAATGGAGGACTCAATTGTCTCTTTGCAGAAGATAGTACTCCACTGACTAAATGTTTCTTAAAGACCATGGCTAACATGTTCCTAATTAAAGACGGAAAAAAATTGGTAAAGATAATGGAATGGATAGGGGTAGGCAAAAGGTGTTTAAGGATTCATGAAAAGGATTGGGTTAAAGCTATGGAATGGGCGATGAAGTTTGGATGGAAGTATGCAATGGAGTTGTTATGAGGGAATGTGGGCAAGAACAACATTGGCACACACCTTGAAGGGTGGTGAAAGTTGAAGGATTGAGAGTGGGTTGGGATAATAACGTTGGGCATATAAGGACGGAAAATGGATTTGGAGGATGAATAATGGAGGAATGGATGATGGTAGAATAATGGAGTCTTTTGGATTAGCAAGTAGGTATAGCAATTTTTATTTATTTTTATTTTGAATGCATGCATTTTTTTGCTTGCTTTGGAATCCACATTGTTTCCACTTTTGATTTTTCTTTATAGCCCTTTCATTTTTCTTAATAGGCACCTTCCATATTTTTGGAAGTGTTTTGCTTTTGATTTTGGAGCATATTTTTCTTTTTTTGGGCATGTATTTTTATTGAGACATGATGATATTTAGGTTTTAGTGGATTCTTCGATTTATGCATTTCTTGTTTGGTATCCCAATTGCTTGTATAGGCCATAGAGGGATTTTATGAAATGAGAGGATTTTGAAGTGGAAGGTGTTGGAATTAATTCAAGGGTATGTGCCTTTGTTGTTCTTGAAAGGGCACCCAGGGATATGCATTAGGAACTTATGGGCCCATGATGGGTGGAAGGGTTCATGGATACGGTCCAACAATAGATGGTGAATATGATGGAGGAGGTGGACGTATTGATGTAAAGGGAGGCCTCTTGTGTTTGACAGAGCTACCAATGTCTTAAGAAGGAGGTATGCAGCCAAGGCCGTAAGAAATTGCATGTGTTTTAATACTAGGGTGTGCAGGTAAATGGAACTCATGAAGGCATGTGGTATTGTATGATAAAACCAACTTTTATAAAGGTGGATGAACCAAGCTTATATGTTTGTGGTTCATGAATGGGATCTTATGAAATTTTAGGATTATCATGAGATGTGAGGGAAATGCTTATACCTTGGGGATCTTGACTTATTGAATGGATTGAAAGCTTTTTTTAATGAATTTATACACGACGATTATGGTATGGAGTTGACATACTTAGATCATGAGATGGTATGGCATCATGACATGGAATGGAATGATGAGATGAATTGGGATAATGAGAGGGAGTATTTTGATCTTCACATAAAAGGGCGATCTATGATGTCATGATTTCGACCAATGAGGTCAAGTGTGTGACATGGTTGACTTTCTATAGGTGCTATGAAGGTGGAAAAACATGAAATGGATGAGCTGGATAAACATGGGATGGATGAGGTAAAAGTGGGTGGAACTAGAAGACTATGACTACCATTTTGTGAAAAAGAATTTTGCATCGGGTATTGTATTCCTTACAGGGTGACTTTTGGTGTTCCTTTGGTGAAATAGGATGGATAGCTGTTGGTTCAACATGGAAGACATTTTGGGTTCCCTTGTCAATGGACGAAAAGGATGACATGGATGGTGACATGAGTTGGGTATAAGTTTGAATGGTAGGTTTATGGTTTTCTCGCTTGATTAAGATTTAGATCTTGAATACCCCATCCCACTACGAAATATCATACACACCTCCAAGCATATATACATTATGTATTACTATGGTCTTCAAATGTATCGTTTGATGTTTGATAAATGTGAAAATACAAATAATTCATATGATAGTAAAATGGCTTGCTGCAATGATCACTTTTTGTTCTGTGCACTATAACAATGTATTTAAGTCCACCTTCATATTGCAGGCCATAAAACACAGTGGGTTGTATTTTGTATTTCACACAATGTTTTCCAACTTGCAATTATATGTAGACATAATGGTTCTCATGAAACTCTTGTGTTTTTTAGACCTTAAGAATTTAATGAAACTCACCTAAAAAAATTATTACAACTCTTTGGTGGACTAAAATTTGGGTTTCAAAATTGTGATATGATGGTAAATCAAAATGCACTGAATAATTGTAGGTTGGAAAACACTGTGGGGGATGTCAGTAGATGCTTCTAAGAATCTTGTATTGCCTTTTGATTTGCAGCAAGTTGATTATCGGACCTTTAAACAAAATCCAAGCTCATACAATTCACCTCCTTGCCATTCACTTCGGCCAATACGAAGACCACTTGGCTAAAATGTGTCCCCTTTGCAGCATCTGAATTGTTGCAAAATCATTCACTAGGAAATACAAATTGGAGAGCTAGTTCAATTTCATCTTCATATGCAACAAGAGATAGTGGCAGCCTTGTGTTTCCATTTCTCAACAATTTGGCTAGTGATTGTTGAGTTGTGGAGGAAATGGTATGGGCTTGGATTTTTTTTAAAGGGATAATCGTTACTCTTGTATGTAGATGTCCTATTCGAAGTGGGAGCTCTCATGTCTGTTCCATATCCACTACCTCATTACACAAATTCCCTCCTCCACCAACCTCCAATGCATCTATTGTTGTGGCATCTTAAACTTTTATCAGTTGTGCAACAACACCTTTGAATTTTGACCTATCAATTGTGCAACAACACCTTTGACATTTGACGTTTATCAGTTGTGCAACAAGACCTTTCTCTTTTGTCCTATCAATTGTGCAACAACACCTTCCCTTGTTGTCTTTGTTTTATCAAATTCCTATCTTTTAGATTGCAACTCTCTCTGAATAGCATTAAGCTCCTCTTTTCATCGTGATAGCTTCTTGTATTTTAATTCCTTTTCTAACTAGTTAATTATAGTGTTTGGTTGTTTTTCTCCACTTTGAGCATTTCCAAGTATTGTTTTTCCAGTGTGTTTACGATTAGAGTATGCAGATGTTTCTTTTCGCAAGCTCGCTAGGGAACTTCTCTGCCTTTTTGAATAAGACTTTCATGCCTCCACCCAACTGATTCTCTTTTTCTACACTTAGATATGGTATTTCCTTTTCCTTATCATCCATTTGCAATTGTATTTGTTCCATGGAATTGCTAATTGATAGAATGCTTGCCTTCATTTGTTCAACTCCACTTAGAGCATCATGTCTCTCTTTCTTTGTTTGCACAAAATCATACATAATAGAAAACCTTTCGAGTTAATCCACCTTTGCATTTCCATTTTCCCCTTGCACATACTGCACATGCTCCTTCCTCCTCTTGTCACGAGAAGGAACAACCTCTTCAGTCAATACATTATTTATCTCGTTTACTTTGGTTTGCTTATTTCCAAGTGTTTTAGAGCAGATTCCTTTTTTTCAATACACACTTTCCAATATGTCCTCGTATTTTTTTTATTACTACCGTGTCATACAATTATCATAACAAATATTTTTCGGATTTTGTCAAATTTCTTTCAAGCAAAGGGATAGAGTTTTCAATCTACTGAATACTTTAAAATGATAAAGGGACAAACATGTGGTAATGAAGTTTTCATGTTTATGGACATTTCAATATCAAGAACATTAGACATATGCAATACAAAATATCTTTCATTCAACAATAGTGTTTCAAAATAGTAGATTTGATTATACAACTGTGAGTGGGTTACAATTTTCATAACACTCTATGTTTTCAAATCTGTAGTTTTACAAAATAGGATTCATGTAACTAAGAGCTTTTGTTTTCATAAATGTATTGCGATATTTACTTGTTTTCTCAACAAGTGGTTGAATCAGTAGTTGGAAGTAAATAACATTTTTTTGTAGATGCTTGCAACGCTATTTATTACTGACTTTTTTTCCCTTTTTTTTGACAATACAACTAAAAATATTGAACTTGAAAATTCACATCAGGCAGGTTCCCCATGACAATCAAGAAGACAATGGCGGTTCGTTCAGTACGGAGAGGTTGCATTGTGCTTTCAAATTCAATTGTCAGACACTGGAGAATGCGATTTGCAAGGTCAGTAGATTTTTGGAGCCCACTGAACCTGTACTCCCCTATTCGGAGGCCGATGTAGCTTGAGGGTTCCTATCAAACTCCATGGACCAGTTGACAAACCGTATTTTAGTTCAAATTCTTTGTGCAAAATATGTTTGGAGCCATGTGGCCAATCACAAACAGCTTGATGAAGCATTGGAAAGATATGATGTTGATCAAGGTCTCGACCTCATTGGTGGCATCTTCCCACGTTCGTTGCTTCAATCATCCTTGGATATGAGGTGTGTTCAACAAACATTTAACAATAACATAGAGCATCAAGGTGATCATTTTTTCGACCAAGTAATGCGATTGCATGGTCATGTTGTTGAGCCACACATTGAAGTGGGCATAGGAGAGATGTATCTAGCCCTTTGCACACTACTTGACCACCCCGTACCAGTTCTGATAAATGATGAAAGGGTTATTGAGTGGCTTGGCATAGAATGCCCCTGCCATTCCAATAAGGGCACAAATGTAAACACAAAAAATGTAAAGAGTGAATCTGATTAGGGTGTGGAAAGGCTTGTTAAATGAAAAATGGAAACTAAAACTTTGACTTTTATTATGTATTACTCTTTTCAAACACTACAATTGAATGAATGGTATTGTTGTATTGTTGTTTATTAGTGTTTATTACTCTATTTTTTATCACTCTTTATTACTATTTATTACTGTTTAATACATGAATACTATTGGGTAAGTGCACCAATTTGTGACACAATTTAGGTGCCAAATTGAAAAAACGATCAAAAAAACTTCGAAATAAGGCCTTTGGCGCACACCAAATGTCTAAAAATACATAATTTGGCATGCGCCAAATGTATTTCTAGAAATAAAATGCAAAAGTCAGGTTTGGAACCCTCATTTTGTCTTCAACTTGTGGCTTGAGAAGGAAGATTTCAAGTCTGCAACTTGCGCTCGCCAAATCTCCTCCATTATTTGCATCCTTAGCTTGCCATTTTCCACGAGAATGCCGCCAACACGTTGGAGAGGTCGAAGATTGCAAAGAGGTGTGTATTTTTATTCTATTTATTTCGAATTTGATTTGGAATGCAACTTTAAATAGATTTTTATAATAAAACTTTGTTCTAATTCTCAGGGAATGAATCTCCACCTCAAAACATTGAGAATTCACAATCACCCCCTCATCAAGAGCCTCCTATACAAGAACAACCCGAAACCCCTCCATCAATTCATAGGCATCCTCAAGGAACACAAGAAAACATTCAAAATCAAATTGAAAACAATAAAAGAGACATTCAACAATTAATTGCAAGATTAACCGAGCATGCCGAAACCCACCCTTATAGGAGAGGGATTGTTGAATCATTGAAGTCAATTTTAACTCATGTAGGAGAAATGAGCGAGCAAATGAATTTTTGGTCAACTAAGAGAGATGAGATGAGACAATTTTATGCTAATGGTTTGTCATATGCAGATGTCAAAAAACTAAAAATTAGCAAAGTCGAGTTGTGTGCCCTATTTAAAGACCAAAAGCCAATGAACCTTTGTCCCATGCATGTAGGAGGTTCCCCATCCATTAGTGCCACCATGATTTAATTAGAAACAAATTTTGGGAGCAGTGGTGGATGGTATTTGACCAACCTCCATGCAATAACCATGAGGTGCCGCAATACTTTTTGAGGAAACTCTATTGCGAGTTTGTCCTCAATAAAATGCCAAACTATTTTGACATCTTAGACTTTCAAGGTAGAGGTGGGGGCTCCACACACGATAGACCTGTTGCACGACGTAATCCACAGTTGGCACCGAGAGCCTTGGGAAGACCCATGGTGGAGCATGTCGTTGTTCCTTCCATTGTTAAGGACAGTGTAGAGGTGGACATGATGAAGTCGATTGGCTCACTCACCCAGACCATTTTACAATGTGCGAGTCCTCTAGTAGAGCCTGGTGTGGAGGAGATGTGTAGGCCCCGAGCTCCACCCCACCATTGTGGCACTTGTGGTGTTGTTTGCACGTACAATTATCAGGGTGCTCATGATGCAGCTACACAACCTACGTCAGTTGCAGAGGTGATGGCTTTCACAGATGATATTCTGAATGATACATTCAGCATTGACACTCAAGTAAAATTTAGCAAGTTATTTTAATGTTGTTTATTAAAATATATTTTGAAATTTAAGAATAACTAAATTAGTAGAATTTTGATATGATGAAATTTCAAGGTCGCACTATTCATGAGGGATGCTCTATTCCTACAGACCCTTATACATTCTCGACGATGAGTCCACAGGTATGCAACTAGTATTAAAGATATTATTATTGCATTTGAACAGTTGAATGTTATATTTGAATGTTTGTCTCATAACATGCTTCGGATTTCAAATAGTTTCCTGGTGCACCTTCTTCCTCCACACCTCATGATTCATATCCTAAAACAACATACACTCAAGTAGCCTTTATTCATTAATAGGGTTGTAAATCTATGTTAGCTAGTTTTCATAATTTTGCGTATATACAAATCTAAAAAATTGATAAGAAACACAAACATTGCATTCAAGTATTCCTTGATCGTGTCATATTATGTTCTCCTATATCAACATGATACCTGAGATATTGTTTCATTTGCAGCTGTTGACAAGAGATAGCCCTGGTGATGTTGGTGGCACGATGGACCATGGAGTTGCTGCAACAATAGCTAGTTTTGATCCATTGAGAGAGGTATGGAATAGATTAGTCGATTTGACATTATATTTTCTTTTTTATGGTCTATTATAGAAAATTTTCACAATAATTTTATGTAGTTTAATTTCTATCTTCATGGTTGCTACAGGTGGTTGTCACTCCAGATCGTGGACATGGTGATGCTTTAAATGTGCATGATGACTATATGTATGCGGTAAGTGATTATATTTTGTTATATGCCATTCCATAATTAAATTTCTATGTTTTAACATCTTTACTTTTAATCGTATCAGTTGAAGGTCCAGAGTGAAGAGAGGAGGAGTAGCGGGCGTGTTCGAAAGACAAGACAAGCAACAATCGCTCCATCCAGCCAAATTTCGAAGGCAACACAAGATCTATTTCCTTCCCCTAGAGGGAAATGACTATGTATTAGTGTTGTTTGTTGTATGCCTATGTGGCATTTTGGAACATATGTTTTCTACTATTGATATATATACGTGATATTTTGTCCAAATGCTCCTTTGTACCAAGCCTATATGGTTTTTTTGGATATATTTATATACTTTTATCAATATATATCATTGTATAGCCTTTCGGATTTTTGATTAAAGAAACTCTTATTTTGCTACTACCATTCTTGAATGATGTTATCATGCGTATCGTGTAAGTTGTATGCTTGAATGTTGTAGGCATGGACTTTGTTTACATCTAATGCTTAATTAATTACTGTGGAATGCTCAATAAGCCCCATCTAAAGCGTATTGTATAAGTAAGCTCCATTCGTGGTGGTTTGTATCCTTTGGAATGCTTCAATTACTTGTGCCTCACCGATGCAGAGGCAAGGAGGCTCAAACCCAATCAGTCTGACAACCTGCCTTCAAGGGGCTCCTAACAAGATTAATACAACCTATTTTGAGCAATCTACACAACCTCAAAGCCCCATCAAACCAAACTCTTCGTTCAACACCTTACCCAACAATCCACCCTTGTAGCACTCTGATGTAGAGCCAAGGTGGAGAAGACTCACAACAATGGAAATATCAATTCTCAATCAAGAACTCTTCTTCATAATGATTCAGCCTAATAGGCATCAGCCCACCCTCAAGGGTCTCAACTCCTCAACCTTGCAAATGAATAACAAGACTCCACCAAGGCCCTACAAAGACCATCAACATTCATATAATGACAATTGAATCAATTGACAACAATCCCTAAGTCAGATTCATCAAGGTTTCCAAAACTCACATTTGTGACTGGTTATTCTTGTAGTACTCAAAACTCTGTTTTAGCCAGATTTCTCCCAACCTTTCCAAAACACTAGAAAATTACAAGATGGGTTGAGATACCCTTTTTAGGGCTACACAACATACCAAAGAATCAGTGGTCTCTCTTTTGGACCGACATAGACTTTCAACACACCTACTTCAATTTTGGCTTCACAATTAACCCTTTTTTTCCAAAGGGACCACCCTTCCAACTTTAGGTATCTATCCAAATGCCTTGTAAAATCTTAGTTCATGGTTCCAAACCTCAAATTTTGTCATTAGTTTGTGTCTACAGAGCCTCTAACTCACAAAACCCAAAAAACCCTCCAAAACCTTCACAAAATCAAGGGTTTTAAAGAAACATACAACTCCAGACCTCTTTCAACACTTCCAAAGCCCCAAAAACCTAAAAATACTTCTACATGGACTCATCAGAGCCTCACATAACCCTTATAGGCATTAATTCTTAAAAACCTCTCTTTGGTTCCTCACTTCCATGTTGGAAAACCCTTGTTCAGTCTTAGAACAGTCACAAACATGCCACATAATTATGAATCCTTATTCCAAAATGAGTTGAAACACTTATTATAACATGTTTTCAATCAATCCATCGAGATACAGTAGCAAACAAAGGTGGATTGATTGTTACATCACAAATTTCCCCTCAAACCCTTGATTCAGCAACACTGGGACAGTCACTGTTTGTGTTGGTTCTCTCTACAAACAAAGAGTTAAGACACCAAATAAAAAATAAATAAATTAGAAAACATATATACACATCCTCTAAAATTATTAGACCATGAAGAACCTTTATGTTCCCGTACAACACTCAAAAATATCAAGAAAACAATATTTTTCTAGAAAATTGCTCAAAACTGTGGTGTTTATTGTGTAAAATTATTACAAAACTTCTTCCACTCTCTCATTCGAGCCTTGGTAAGGCTTTTAAAATAATTTTCCAACAACCATATTCTCCCCAACGCCCATAACCAACCTTGGGATTAGTTGGTCCCTTAATTACATTTGTTTGTGTTAAAGTTGCTTTGTCAACATTTTACAACTTATATGATTTCTAATTGACTTCTAAGACACAAAACACCCTTTATTTGCATTATGTTTGATCTCTCAAAGATTATTAGACAAAATAAACCTAAAGACACTAACATTTCCCTATTTATGTATTCAAATAAATAAAATTGATGATGTGGTGTAGGTGCTCCTGCACCAAACTCAAAACCCCGTCCAAGCCTAATTTCTCCCAACCTTTCCAAAACACCTGACCATTTAAAGGTGGATTAAGATACCCTTTTTAGGGTTACACAACATATGCCAAAACCAATAGTAACTCTTTTGGACCAACATGAACTTTCAATACACCTCCCTCGCTTTAGGCTTCACAATTAGGCCTAATTTCCAAAGGAACCCCCTCACAAACTCACCTCCAAACCAAGGAAACTTGAAACAATCTCAGGGATACTCACCAAACTCAGGATTCTCCCATTTTAAGAGCCCCAAGAACTTGTTCTATTCCTCTACTCACAAACCGTCCTAAACCTTCACAAAAAGAAGGGTTTTAAAGAAACTCATAACTCTAGACCTCCCCCAATACTTCCAAAGGTGCAAACACCCCACAATAACTCTGCCCTAACTTAAAGGACACTCACAATCCCATTCCTTTTAGTATTTCTCAGATTCAGTACTTGATTTCCTTACTTTCATGGTGGAAATACCCTTGAATAACATTAGAACTTCACACCCCATTGAGTTTATTCATTCTCTCGACCTCCAAAGTATTCATACACCAAAATAATCATGGTACAGGCCAATCCACCGAGCAACAGGGTTAGAACAGTAGGTGGATTGGCTAATGTGTCATGGTGTTTCCCTCAAAACCCCTAACATAGAAAACAGAGCAATAACCAAGTTTGTTGATCCCACACACACCAATGGTGGATTTAAACCTTCAGAATAGATGTAAAGAGAGTAAAAAAATATGCAATCAAGTATCCAAAGCCTCAAGTCATGATAGACTTGTATGGGCCTGTGCAAGGCAAATAAAATATAGGAAAACAAAGAAAACTAGTGATCAACGTTTTCAAGTATATTTTGTTATTAGAAACTGAACAAAATCAACCCTCAACTCGGGGTATTACAACAATATATCTTGATACCACCTTCCAACTACCCCTTGAGCTGATCAACCACCATAACCACCCTTTGTTAGACTTCTAAGATGGCAATTTGCCAATTTTGCTCTTAATTACCATTCATTCACAACTTGATTTTGCAAATACCACCTAACTGACCTATTAAGCCTTTTAAATACAATTGCAAGGTATTTACATAACATATAGAAATATAAAGAGCAAATACAATAAATATTTTAACTAATGAATTGTAAAAAATGGACTTTTTTAGTTTATATTCATGTCATTGATTACATTGCATTGCACATCTTTCAAAGTCAAAGCATTACTTCACTTTGCATAACTAATAAGTAGAAGTTGATAGATGCCAAAAATTTAATTACAATATAGTTTGAACAAAGTCAACCTAAGCAATTATGCAATTTCTTCACATTGCATAACTAATAACTAGGAGCAGCTGCCAATTGCATTTTCTTATCATGACATTCTATGAGACCAAATTTCTTTGAGATATTTTTTCAAATAGTTCCCTGCCTTGTCTATGTTACCACATTTTTCATACATGTCTACCAAAGCATCTTCTCAAACAGTTCACTGCCTTGTTGCTATGGCTAAAAGCCTAAAACAAGTGATTTTGAACAAGCTATGGATGCTTCGAAAAATATATCAAAAGCATAATAGTAAGCAATAGCATAGAGAAGGCAGTGAACTGTTTGAAAAAATGCATCAAAAAAATTGCTTTGAAATGATAAATTTAGTTGTGCTTTCACTCTTCTTTAACATTGTATATCTGCTCCTTTTTATAACAAGAGATAAAAAAACGTAAAAAATTGTATAACAAGAGATAAAAACTATCTTTTTTGAAATCGAAAGGCATTTCCATATCATAGAGATATAGAGAGAAAATAAAATAAAGAGTTTAACTAATAAAATGTAGAAAATAGATTTTTGTAGTTTTTATTCATGCATTGCACATCTTTCAAACTCAAAGCATCACTTCACATTGCATAACGAATAACTAGATGATGATAGATGACAAAATTTCAATTACAATATAGCTTTTGACAAAGTCAACCTAAGCAGTTATGCAATTACTTCACATTGCATAACTAATAACTAGGAGCAACTGCCAATTGCTTTAGCTTGTCATGGCATTCCATGAGACCACATTTATTTGAGGCATTTTTTCAAATAGTTCATTCCCTTGTCTATGCTACGACATTTTTCATATATGTCTATCAAAGCATTTTATCAAATAGTTCATTGCCTTCTTGCTATGGCTAAAAGCCTAAAACAGATGCTTTTGAACAAGCTATGGATGCTTGGAAAAAATCTAGGAAAGCATAACAGTAAGCAATAGCATAGACAAGCCATTGAACTTTTTCAAAAAATGCCTCAAAGAAAAGTGGTCTCATGGTGATGGAATGCCTTGACAAGCCATAGACAAGGCAGTGAATTGTTTGATAATATGCCTCAACTAGTTGCATTTGACCACTTTTTTCTCAAGTGAAAATTTGTCACCATAGGAAAAAGCCTTCGAGATAGTGAAAACTGAGCAAAGTTATTATAGAGGGGCCAACATGATCTCATAGGATCAAACGAGAAGTTTCTAAGCATCACGATGTCTGAGTAATAGCATGTTGAAGTTCACAGCCATTTTGCACTTTGGACCCTTAAGGGATCGATCCGGTTGAACGTAGCTCGGAGCGATTCCGCGTGTTTAGGTGCAAAAGAGGACCATTCCTAATGTAAACGTACCCATCTGAATGCATCGGAACAGTTTATTTGGTCACACGAGCTACAAAACAAAAGTTGCACCACTTTGCAACTTTCAATTACTTGCATTTGACAACTTTTTCGTCGAGTGAAAATTCGCCACCATAGGAAAAAACCTCTGAGATAGTGAAAACTAAGAAAGGTTATTGTAGAGGGGCCCAACATGAACTCATAGGTTCAGATGAGAAGTTTCTAAGCGTCACAGTGTCTGAGTAATAGCATGTTGAATTTTGCAGCCATTTTGCACTTTGGACCCTTAAGGGATCGATCTGATTGAACGTAGCTCGAAGCGATTTCGCATGTTTAGGTGTGAAAGAGGACCATTCCTAGCGTAAACGTACCCACTCGGACGCATTGGAATAGTTTGTTTGGTCACATGAGCTACAGAACGAAAGTTGCACCACTTTGCAACTTTCAACTACTTGCATTTGACAACTTTTTCCTCGAGTGAAAATTTGCCACCATAGGAAAAAGCCTCTGAGATAGCAAAAATCGAGAAAGGTTATTGTAGAGGGGCCCAATGTGAACTCATAGGTTTAGATGAGAAGTTTCTAAGCATCACGGTGTCCGAGTAATAGCATGCTAAATTTCGCAGCCATTTTGCACTTTGGACTCTTAAGGGATCAATCCGGTTGAACGTAGCTTAGAGCGATTCTGCATGTTTAGGTGTGAAAGAGGACCATTCCTAGCATAAACGTACCCACCCGGACGCGTTGGAACAGTTTGTTTGGTCACACGAGCTGCAGAACGAAAGTTGCACCACTTTGCAACTTTCAACTACTTGCATTTGACAACTTTTTCCTCGAGTGAAAATTTGCCACCATAGGAAAAAGCCTCTGAGATAGCGAAAACCGAGAAATTTTATTGTAGAGGGGCCCAACGTGAACTCGTAGGTTCAGACGAGAAGTTTCTAAGCATCATAGTGTCCGAGTAATAGCATGCTGAATTTCACAACCATTTTGCACTTTGGACCCTTAAGGGATTGATTCGGTTGAACGTAGCTCAGAGTGATTCCGCGTGTTTAGGTGTGAAAGAGGACCATTCCTAGTGTAAACATACCCACCTAGATGCGTTGGAACAATTTTTTTGGTCACACGAGCTGTAGAATGAAAGTTGCACCACTTTGTAACTTTCAACTACTTACATTTGACAACTTTTTCCTCGAGTGAAACTTCGCCACCATAGGAAAAAGCCTCTGAGATAGTGAAAACCAAGAAATTTTATTGTAGAGGGGCCCAACGTGAACTCGTAGGTTCAGACGAGAAGTTTCTAAGCATCACGGTGTCCGAGTAATAGAATGCTGAATTTCACAGCCATTTTGCACTTTGGACCTTTAAGGGATCGATCCGGTTGAACGTAGCTCGGAGCGATTTCGCGTGTTTAGGTGTGAAAGAGGACCATTCCTAGCATAAACGTACCCACCCGGATGCATTGGAACAGTTTTTTTGGTCACACGAGGTATAGAACGAAAGTTGCACCACTTTGCAACTTTCAACTACTTGCATTTGACAACTTTTTCTTCGAGTGAAAATTCGCCACCATAGGAAAAAGCCTCTGAGATAGCAAAAACTGAGAAAGGTTATTGTAGAGGGGCCCACCATGAACTCGTAGGTTCAGATGAGAAGTTTCTAAGTGTCACGGTGTCTGAGTAATAGCATGCTGAATTTTGCAGCCATTTCTTTGGACCCTTAAGGGATCGATCCGGTTGAACGTAGCTCAGAACGATTCCGCGTGTTTAGGTGTGAAAGAGGACCATTCCTAGTGTAAACGTACCCACCCGGATGCGTTGGAACAGTTTTTTTGGTCACACAAGCTACATAACGAAAGTTGCACCACTTTGCAACTTTCAACTACTTGCATTTGACAACTTTTTCCTCGAGTGAAAATTCGCCACCATAGGAAAAAGCCTCTGAGATAGAAAAAACCAAGAAAGGTTATTATAGAGGGGCCCAACATGAACTCGTAGGTCTAGATGAGAAGTTTCTAAGCATCATGGTGTCTGAGTAATAGCATGCTGAATTTCGCAGCCATTTTGCACTTTGGACCCTTAAGGGATCGATCCGGTTGAACGTAGCTCAGAGCGATTCCGCGTGTTTAGGTGTGAAAGAGGACCATTCCTAGCGTAAACGTACCCACCCGAATGCGTTGGAATAGTTTGTTTGGTCACACGCACTGCAGAACGAAAATTGCACCACTTTGCAACTTTCAACTACTTGCATTTGACAACTTTTTCCTCGAGTGAAAATTCGCCACCATAAGAAAAAGACTCCGAGATAGCGAAAATCGAGAAAGGTTATTATAGAGGGGCCCAATGTGAACTCATAGGTTTAGACAAGAAGTTTCTAAGCATCACGGTGTCCGAGTAATAGCATGCTCAATTTCACAGCCATTTTGCACTTTGGACCCTTAAGGGATCGATCTGGTTGAACGTAGCTCAGAGCGATTCCGCGTGTTTAGGTGTGAAAGAGGACCATACCTAGCATAAACATACCCACCCGGACGTGTTGGAATAGTTTTTTTGGTCACACGAGCTAGAGAATGAAAGTTGCACCACTTTGCAACTTTCAACTACTTGCATTTGACAACTTTTTCTTCGAGTGAAAATTCGCCACCATAGGAAAAAACCTCTAAGATAGCGAAAACCGAGAAAGGTTATTGTAGAGGGGCCCAACATGAACTCGTAGGTTCAGACATATATTTCATAATCACCACGATTTATGAGTAATACCCTGTCAAATATTGTTGCCCTTTTGCACTTTGCACCCTTAAGGGATCGAGTCGGTTGAACCATAGTAGTTGTTTTGTTGAATGTCATACCCTAAGGTATGTTAGAGATGACCTAGGTTGCATCAATTTCTCACTGAGAGGCTTAACATAAAATGTGTAGCATATAACAATCTGATAAATCTAGGAGATGGAAAAGAAAGAGAAGATTGACAACCAGAAAATGCACCAGCAACCGATGTTTCTCATACCACTGAACACTTGCACTAGCAACCGATGTTGTTCTTTTCTTATATACTTTGACAAACTTCAGTATTACCTACAATCACAATCAAAAAAGGATCAATGACAGTCTTAAATGCATATGACATCAAACAGTAATCATGAAAAAGCCTTATTGCAAGGTGTTGGTCCAAAAGAGTGATCAATAACATGGCTTTACAAATTCAATGTGCATACTTACAAATCAATCCAAGGAACCATCTGGGTCTGCTCTAGTCTTTATTGTGTCGAGTATTGCCTCTTGGTCAGACTCACGCACTTTCCACAAGTTCTTGTTCGTAGGTTTACCCTTATATTTGATCAAAGGAACGTTGGTGGTGACGACAAGGTTTGAATACTGAAGAGTTTTTCGATGCGTGTCGAAGTCCTCAAACAACCAAACTGCAACATTCTTAACTGGATACCTTCGAAGCCATGTTCTAGTAACAACCACCGAACTTGTAGGATATTCTATGTTTTCTCCGTCTATAACTGGGGACTCCAATTTCTTTTTGGCCTCAATACAACGGCATAGGTAATAATCTGTACCCTCTTCATTGTCTTCATCTGCAATTACCGCATAAACGTGCCCTACATTGATATGTTCATCTTGTTAGATTTATTTTCTAAGCAACATAATAAAACTTGTAAGTAAGATATATTACCTGGTTCTAGTAAGTCCGATACATGATCAAAGTCAATGGATGATTGCATCTCTGTGATTTGTAGAGTCGTCGGGAGCTGATAAGTGTCAAGTGAGGTTAGACTTCTTACAGACCATTCATCAACCCACTCTGTTGACTCGCAATCATTCCATGATTGAAGTGTACATGCATAACAAAAGCATGCCATCTTCCTTGTATGGATAGTCTATGTACCTGCATTGGAGCTTCTAAAAGAGTGTAGCTCGCTCAATCCTGTTAGTGTACAACAATCCTCATATTTTGCAATGTTAGTATCATCTACTAAATGAAAAAATCTATGAACTAAAGAATTGCCTTCACTACCTGGACCCATTGAACCATTGCACCACTAGAAAATTGATCTCGCATCTGTCAACTTTACACTGTTTGTGTACTTTAACTCTTCTCGTGCTAGGGCTCTTTTGATACATGCACCTGCTCCATCATACTCCCCCTTTCCATGCCCGGCCTCTAAGAAGTTCCACATATGTTGAACACCACTAATCCTATGCATCCTGCTCAACCAGTAAAACATTCTGGCGTTCTTGAATTGTGATGTACAATTATCTGACCATATGATATGTTGACTAAATGGTATGCCCCTGCTAGCCAGATTGGCATAGAACATATGAAAGCAACCTTGAAAAAACTTTGCAGAATGTGTGCGATCATCACTGATGTAAAAGTGATACTCCCTCAATACTTTCCTATTTTCCTCTGTACTATC
Organism: Sequoiadendron giganteum; assembly: GCA_007115665.2. NCBI lineage: Eukaryota > Viridiplantae > Streptophyta > Pinopsida > Cupressales > Cupressaceae > Sequoiadendron > Sequoiadendron giganteum. Next base: position 616,153,208 of record CM021104.1, read on the forward strand.
ATTTGCATGAATGAATGCTATATGTACAAATATAGAAACCTGTCAAGTCGACAACTGAAACGATATGACGAAGTGGAAATGTGTCCTTGCATAACTTGAACTGTGAGTCCAACCATTGTGCTCTGTGTGTATGCATTGCATAATCATAAACCACCCGATCATGGAAAATGCCCATAAACTAATACACTGGAATCTTATCACTAACCAATTCACACTTCTCTGCTTCTTTCCCATCTTTTAGATTGTATGCCACTATCGTATATTTGCCAAATTCCACAATTTTGTCTCCAATTGTGTGTGTACTAGCCATGTGTTGGCAAATTGGAAAATGTTGCATGCCACCACAATGATCACATGTGCCATCCAAACATGATTTTTTGTAAAAAATTTGACCATCCTCTCTTTCACATAAAATGGAAGACAAAAATTTCCTTGACGATTTAGGTGGAGGCATTATGTTACATTCCTGCAGAACATTGTCAGTATGCTTGTCTACACATATACGTCGATAAACATCATAATGGTTAGAAAACTCAATATGAACCCTACAACAACAAGTAGTGCGTGTGTGATTTATTTTTACATAAAAAGGCTTTAGCATTTCAAAATACCTTTGACATATTTTAATTTCAGGAAACTTTTGTACAAAATCAGCAAAAAATTGGGTTTGAGTGGTATCCAAATAATGCATTGGATGTGGCTCATGGTTTATACTACCAATTCTCCTTCTTACAACATCTCTTTGATTAGGAGAGGTCCTTGTGTTATCCTTCCAATAATTCACAATTAAAGATCTCAAGCCTTGAGCAATTCTTGTGTCTTTCCGTGGCACTACCCGAAAATGCCCATAACTCATTGCTATTTGGATCCTCCACTCTTTCACGCCTTCCTTTGGCTCTCATTAGAGATGATCTACTTATTTTCAAATACTTACTTGCCTTTGTAAGGTTCACCTTGTTCCTTGTTTGACTACTTAACAGTGTTGTTGTCATCACACGTCGTGTGGCACAACTATCCTTTGTGCGTGAGGTGGAACCCACACTCTCGTATGCACTCATCAAGTTCCTTACAATGGAATTTTCACTTGAGTCATTCAAAACTCTTAGCCCAAGAACCTTCATGGTGGGCCTAAATTTGAGTTGCCTCATCATTTCAACAAATAGTTGGCATCTTCCACCCTCACTTAGCTTCGCAAAAAACAAACTCCATATCCTTTCTTCATATCTTTGACATGTACGTTTTGGAATCTTATTAGGCATCCATTTCAAAACATTGGAATCAATATCAATCAAAAATGTAGGTTTTCTATGCAAAACTCTAGGAGGAGTTCTCAAATGTAAATTTGTGTCAATATTGGGAAGGTCAACAACATCGGGGATAGATCGTGTACCTTCAATTTTAGGTGCAATTGATGACATACCTTGAGATTGACATGCAAACGATGTTGTACCTCCAACTTGAGATGTCGTTTGTGGAGTTCCTTCAAATAGAGATGTGTTTGCTGATGTACTTTCAAAATGCAATGTTTTTGATGGTGTGTCTTCAATTGGAGATGTAATTTCCGATGTACCTGGAAAACCACATGTTGTTGTTAATGTGTCTTCAACTGGAGATGTGCATTGAGCTTCGCCTATGGTTGATGATGTGCCCCCAACTTCTGTAGTCATTCCTATCCTTCCACGAACTTTCCTCATTCGTGCCCTTTGTTTTGCCAATTTGACATCTCTCTTAGATTGCACATAAGTTTGTGGTTGTATGGGCTGCAATTCCTTTGCTTCACAAGCTACATTTTTTGATTCTCTTCTCCTTGCATTTTTAACTACACGCTCTTCTGGTGTTAGAGGCTTTGGTCGTTTCCTCGGCATGACCTTGAATGCTACATGTCCACAAACACACATAGAACAAAAGTAAGTAATGCATTTTACAAAAAAATTGATGCAGAGAGGGGTGGAAACCATTCAATACAACAAATCAATGAGAATCACAAACCTAGGGTATAAATTGCTGCCACCTAAATGAAAACTAGAGACTCTTGTGTTTATTTTTTTCAAAACCAAATTTTTGATTGTCAACAAAGTCATGAAGAATATGGATTCAAAGAAGGGTCTGTGATGCTATATCTTATCATTATTCACTATTTCTTTGGCAATGAGGTTTTCCAAATTAGATGAAAATAATTTTTTTCCAAATTAGTTGGGAAAAGAATGAAATACAGTGAATTCAACTAGCCATGCTGGAAATGGACTACTATAAAGTGGGAGAGAGGGGGTGGGAAAGAGATACCTAAGAGAGTAGGAGAGAGAGGAAGTGAGAGATAGTGGGATGGGAGAGATACAAGGAGTGAGAGAGAGAGAGAGACTCGAGAGATAGAGAGGGGGTGGGAGGGAGAGGGAGTACTCGGGGGAGAGGGAGTACTCAAGATAGAGGGATTCAAGAGAGATGGAGGGAGATATCTGAGAGAGGGAGAGAGGGAGGGAGAAAGACAGAGTGGGAGAGAGTGAGAGAGAGGGAGTGGGAGAGGGATGGGAGAGAGATAGAGGGAGTGAGTGAGTGACATACCTAATAGAGGGATTAGGGTAGAGAGTTTAATTGGGTTTAAGGGTTTAAGTGTTGAGGGATTAGGGTATTGGTTTGAGGGTATTGGTTCAGGGTATTGGTTTGAACGTATAAGGTTTAAGGGAGATGGGAGAGAGATAGATGGATTGAGTGAGTGAGAGAGAGACCTAAGAGAGGGAGAGGGGGTGGTATGGAGAGACTTGAAAGAGAGAGGGAGAGGGAGGGAGTGGGAGAGAGACAAAGGGAGGGAGGGTTAAGGGCAGAGGGTTTAATGGTTTAGGGTTAAGGGTTTAGGGTTTAGGGTAGAGGTGAGAGAGAGAGAGGGAAAGAAGGTATAGATATTGAGAGAGGAGAGGCAAGGAGGGAGAGAGAAATAGGTATAGAGGGAAAAATAGGTAGAGAGAAGTAGATATGAAAGCAAAGATAGAGGGAGAGGTAGGGATGGAGAGAGAGGTGAGAAAAAACAAAGAGAGGTCTAGGTAGATAGAGGTGGGAGGAGATAAAGAGAAGTAGAGGGTATAGTTTTAAGGGTAGAGGATAGAGTGTTTAAGGGTTTAAGGGCTAAGGGTTTAGGGTTTAGAGTTAAGGGTGAAGGAGAGAGAGATATAGGGAGTTAGTGAGAGAGAGAGGGAGGGAGTGGAAAAGCGATAGAGGGTAGAGGGTTAAGAGTTAATGGTAGAGGGTAGAGGGTAGAGGGTAGAGGGGAGGGAGATAGAAGGAGTGAATGAGTGAGAGAGAGACCTAAAAGAGGGAGAGGAAGTAGGAGGGAGAAACTTGAGAGAGAGAGGGAGGGAGGGAGGGAATTGGAGAGAGATAGAGGGTAGAGGGTAGACCTAAAACTCTCTAAATGCAAGATTATAGTCAATTGGGGATTCAACAGAAGAATTCATCTTTCTCACAATATAGTAAATTGCTCACACATTTGAACTCAAAACCAATGGAAAGAGGATTTAAAAACTTGGAAAATGCTTCTTGTAGAATTTCTTCTCCTTGTTTTTCCTTCCTCTCTTGCTTTTCTTCCCTTTCCACCGTTCTAGATTCACCGTGCTTCAGAAACCCTCTTCTCGATAGCCATTTTCAGTTATATTTTGTAGAGCGATAAAGAAAGATTGTGAAAACTATGTATGCTTTCGTTAATGATTTTCCCTTTTTTAAATATTAAGGATTACGAGTGCATGGACCATTCTAAGCAATGCCTCTTTAAAAAATTATCTTCCATACACAGTACTTTAGGGTTTTCCACTTCTCCATTTGCTCCATTTTCATATTATTCATCTGTTCATTCCCTCCATCTATCATCGCCTTCATTTTTCATGGCTTTGCTTGGTCTGCTCTACCAAAGATACTCTGGATTCTTGTAGTGGTTTGCAAAATAACTCATCCCCAACAGGAGCCACTGTTAGAGATAGAGGGAGTGAGTGAGAGAGAGAGACCTAAGAGAGGGAGAGGGGATAGGAGAGAGAGTCTTGAGAGAGAGAGGGAGCGACTTCAGAGAGAGGGAGAGACACAAAGTGGGAGAGAGATAGAGGGAGTGAGAGAGAGAGGGGGGGAGGGAGAGGGTGTGGGAGGGAGAAATTTAAGAGAGAGAGGCTAGGAGGGAGACACCCGAGAGAAGAAGAGACCTAAGAAAGTAGGGTGGGAGGTAAGTGAGGCCTGACAAAGAGGGATTGTGAGATAAGTGAGGCCTAATCCCTCAACCCTCAACCCCTAACCCCCAACCCTCAACCCTCAACCCTTAAACCCTAATCCATCAACCCCCATACCCTCTTAATCCCTCGACCCTCAACCCTCAACCCTTAAACCTAATCCCTCAACCCCCATACCCTCTTAATCCCTCAACCCTCAACCCTCGACCATTAAACCCTAATCCCTCAACCCCCATACTCTCTTAATCCCTCAACCCTCAACCCTCAACCCTCAACCCTCAACCCTTAAAACCTAATCCATCAACCCCCATACCTTTCTTATTCCCTAACTCAATTCCTCAACTCTTAAATCCTAATCCTCAACCCCTAACCCTCCTAATCCCTAACCCTCAATCAACTCAACTCAATAACCCTCAATCCCTCAACCTCAACTCTTTAACCCTAATCCCTCATATTCCTCTTAACTTCAACCTCAACCTTAACTCCTTAACTCTAAACTCTATACCTCTTAATCCCTCATCCTCATCCCCTCAACTATCAATCACAAACTTAAACCTACTCATCAACCCCCACACTTTTCTATCTTTTCAAACCCCAACCTTAACCCCAACTGCATCCTCAACCCCATAATTTCCCATCCTCAACCCTCAAACCTCAACCCTGAAACTCCCATCCCTCAATCCCTCTATATATCCTTCTATATCCTCAACCTCTAACCCTAATCCCTCCCTCAATCCCTCAACCCTCAACACTGGTCCCCAACCTCAATCCTCAACCCTTAAACTCTAATCTATCAACCCTGCATTCTCCCATCCCCACTCATACTCCTTCTATCCCTCACAGCTGAACCTCAACCCTCACCCTTGAAACGATATCCCTCAACTCCCATACCTCTAATCCCTCAACCCTTCAACC